>JANJYP010243795.1:0-15133 GCA_024605115.1 Rastrelliger brachysoma | reverse complement strand
CATGCACCTCATCATTCATGTTGAGAATCACGACCTTCATGTTAAAGTTTGTCATGTTGCAAAGCCAATAACATCCCTCAATAGGCTGTTCTTTAAAAAACAAAATAGAAAGCCATGAATGCTTCAATTCCCATCAATTTATTAATGCATGGTAGCGCCTGTGCTAGTTTTTTCTGAGTCAAATGTGATTCAGCCTTTTTGTTGTTATTGCCATAACCCTTCTTGGAAAATGCCGGAGTCAGTTTAGTTCCTGTATGGTGACTCAAAGTTTTCTGCTGTAGCTGTTAACCGGCATCCAAAAATATCTAAATCTATATTCCAGTTATCTACAGATAAACATATATAATAAACACATTCATGCACTCGTACCATATTTTATGAATACTATTATATTAAATCAAAAATGTTCACATTGGAGAAGCTGGAAACAGTTATGAGGTTTTAAATAAATGACATAATGCACTACATTGATCATCATAATAATGGCAGTCAATAGATTAACTGACTTATTGTCACAGCTCATAAGTTTTTCCAGCATGTTTTCAAGTGGACAAAAAAGTTATAGATTTGAGTAGATTCAGACTGTTGCATACTGAACATTTAATGTATAATTACTTAGAAAAAGGGCTCCAGTTGGCAAAATGGACAGCTTAGAATTTTTGGTAATTACTTGTGACTATTTTCCCATGTTGGTTTTATGACTAGCAGAAAATAGTTAATGAGCAAGCACTTGCTAATTAATATATATTGCATTGATTAAAGAATAAGTGTGTATTTTCTTATTTGACTATTACAGCTAATTGGTCCCTGGCTTGAATGACAACATCTATCCTGACCGTGAACCTTGAAGTTTCATAGTCTCTTTTACCTTTTGTTGAAGCTCATCCTTTGTGTCTTTTAAAGGCCTTCAGCGTCTATGACTCTGTGTGCCTTGGGTGTGCCTACCTTTGTGATTTCGCTACGAGTTGCTCCCCATTATTTATTAATCAATCCTACAGATGAGACTCTCTACCTCTAATGAAATGGCATTTATCCACCTCTTCCCTGACCTTTCCCACTCTGGACGTCCAATTAAGATATCCTGGTGACGTTGATTAGGAATCTGTCTGGTCAGAGTTGTTAGGAGACAAAGGAACACTAATTACTGTTATAGTGGTGCTTCTTTTTTAATTTCCTTTCATCTTTGTTTTCTGCTGTAGAGGGTCAAAGTTTAATTATTATGAGAAGAGTAGGATCAGAAAATATACATACAAACATATGTATGAACAATGTATGAAATATGAGTAAAATTATTTTCACTTTTATAGTTCATAGTGAAAATATGAGTATAGTAACATAGACTCTGATTCAGAATTCATATTTATGCGTTCTCAGAGAGACTTTTTCTGATACTCGCAAAATGCCTCTTTATTCATCTGCTTTTCTGCCTTTTCCTTTTTGTCTCGGATATCTTTCAGTGAGGAAGTGTCTTCAGGCGATTCGTTTCATCCTGCCCAAAGAGGCTGCCATGAAGGTTTGTGGAAGTGATAGCTTATTTGGATGGGTTAACTCATGTTATTTAGACCTTAAAACTTGACACCAGTTTGTCGGGCCAAACCTCAGGGTTAATCTAACACCTTTCCAGACACGATATTATTCATTAGTTAATAATGCTATTCCAGTGAAGGTGCTTTATTGGTAACTGTTGGTACAGAACTGGGCACACTGTGTGTTTTAAGTATTCATGAACTCTGGCGGAGTGATTATTTCCATGTACGATGTAGTGATGGAGCCAATATGCCAAGGTAACTGCTCTGCCATGAATCTGAATCGCAATGCCATTTACTTTACAAATCTGTCTTTCTTTAATTCAAAATGACATATATCTCCATATATGTATATCTAAATGCCGTTATTAAATGTTATTTTGGTGATAATTTAGAAGATGAAATGTATTTGAGGTTGCAATGCAATTAAAAAAAATATATATTTCAAAGCATATACTAGCTAATAGCTATCCAGCTAATATATTACATGTACATATATGCAGGTTTTGGTGAAGTGGTATAACATCTACAACGCCCCTGGTGGTCCCAGTGCCCATGCTGAGTGGAACTTGTTTGTCACCTGTTTTATGTCGCTGATGGGTTACAATACTGATCGTCTGACCTGGACACGAAATGTGAGCCTGCTATAGGAGTGTTTTTCTACTCTAAACCTGTAAAATTTTATTTTAACATTGATCCCTCAGTTACGTGTCCTGACCTTGCTCTTTGTCTTCCCCAGCTGCATTTTGAAGTGCCTCTCTCTCCAGTGATCGCTGCCAAGAAGGCTCGAACCTCTGACGGAGGCTCTGATGAGGTGATCTGTTGCGATGTTCAGCATTTCTGTTCCCTAGTTTAGAATACACTGTGGCCTTGTGCAGTCACTGAAGGATATCACATGTCTGTGCAGCATTTCATTTGGAGCAAACTCAACAAGAAGGAATGCTTCATAATGATAGTGGGCGTCAAAGATGATAGAAACTCAAACCGAAAACAGCTCTTGGAAAGCATTTTGAAAAGTAATTAGATTTGAATACTGATTTCCACATCAGGAAAACATTCCTGAAATTTTCCCTCATTCCTTACTGTTGATTCTTCATTTTCTCAGCCACTATATCTGATGTTCTTGAGGTCGTATAAATTAAAGCAGTCGTATATAATGGCAGGAAAATAAGGCTTCCAAGACTTTTAATGGTGATAAAATATAAGATTTAAGAGAACCTTGAAAATCTTTTAACTTTTCAGCAGTTAGAAATCTGTTATCACTAGTATATATAGCCCATTTTGAAAGAAGTATTAATGACAGTGACACATTGTGTGGTTGGAGCAGATAAGAAGTGAAGCTTAAAACATTTAATATAGCTATTCAAAAGTAAAAAAAAAAAAAAAAAGGTTTGTTCTCAGCTGTGGCTGTCGTGTCTGCATGATGAGGGAAACCAGTCAGAGAAGTCATTTGGCTTCAATAATATACCACTTTGTAATAACTATCACCAAAAATGGTCATCCTAACAGTCATGGAGGGCTCAGAGCTGTAGAGCAACCCTATTTAACCCAGTGGAGAGTTTCCACATATTACCTTCAATAAGGCTGTGATGCAACAGAGAAATGTGACCAATGCTATAGTTCTGAAAAAACCTTTAAGGATATTACAGATTAAAATGAAGGGTTGTTAAATAATCTGTGTTTGTGTAACATCTCTATCAAATGTCAGTCAGCCGGAGGCTCAGTATGTGTTGTGCTATTTGTTCAGTGTTTGTGTGTGCTTGACCTAGGGAATCACATGAGTCAGATTAAACTGAAACATGGTGTTCACAATGTCCTTTTGTCACCTGAGTGTGTGTTTGTTTGTGTGTGTGTATGTGAGAGGGAAAATGAAATGTCTCCAATAGAAATCTGATATCAGATATGTTCTACATGAATAGTTGATTTAGCAGCTGAAATTAATACACACAATAGACAAACGTATAATCTAAACAACATTGCACCTAAACATATCACAGCTTTTCTTAGATCAACCTTCCTTACTGGCTTTTTATCTCTATCCTCTCTCTCTCTGTAGGACTGGGATTATTTGTTAGGGTCTCATTACCACCGTCAGATGAATTCCTGGCCGGTCTGTGGTCTGGTGGACTCCAGTGGCTCCAACACAGATCCGGAGGACTTGTCCTCTGTATGTAACCTTGGTACAATTTTAATGTAGTTGTTCATACTTTGCTAGTGCTTGATGGAATATTTATTTATTTACAGATTATGTCAATACCCATATTTAACCTCCATACTATGATTTATATATATTAAGACAGTTTTCTTGGAATTTGTGGCCTAAAAGGAAATCGTAACCAAAGGTTACTTTTCCTTTTTTTTGCGTCTCGTTTTTTCTAGCCATCTTCTCCCCCGTGTCCATCTCTGAAGTTGGACAGTTCAGCTCCTCTCTTTCCACACATTCCCGCTCTTTTCTACGTTCTCCATCTGCTCTACCAGGAGCTGCAGCTGGACGAGCTGCAGAGAGGGAGAGCCTCATCTCTCGTCTGTCTGCTGCAACAGCTGGCCAGGTAACCACCCGTGTGTGTGCATGCATGTGGTTTGAATATTTTTGTCACACTACAGGAAGGCTGCCCAGTAGAGTGTGTTCTTTAATGTATTTTATGAATTGATATAAGTAAAGCCATGGCATAGAACTGAATGAATGTAAAATGGCAGAAAAAGCTGTTAGTGTATTACAGAAACATTACAAAACAGAGAAGAGATGTGTGCCATTTAACAGAACAGACAAACAAAACCTGTCCTACTTTTTCACCAGCTGCATTTAACCATAAGAAGACACCTCATTGTTTTCAGTGAGAGCTCGTGTGTGTAATCAACGCCCTTGTGTACAGAGGAATAAACTTCAACAGGTCGTCACAGTGACCGCTGTGATTGGGTGCGATGACAATGGCAGAGTGGGAGAGTGAAGCACTCTTCAGAGTAATTGGTCTATGTTGGTTTTATGTGGGTTGCTGTGAAGTGTGGTGGAAATTTTTACACTTCTGCTAACTGGTGATTATTACAATTATCGTCCAAATTTTTTTATTAGACATTATTCTGGAGTGACAAATATATATAATAATTTAAAAAATGTATTATAAATGTTTGAAACCCATATAGGTAATTAATATGTCTTAATTATCACATGTGGATATTTAGCATATAGTATAGTACAAAAAGTATCAGATTTATATTTATTTTTGGATAACTTTTTATAAACTAGGTCATGATGTCTGTACTTAAATACTACAACAAAAATACATTCCCTGTTGGATTTTGACTATTTTTGCTTGGATTGGTAAAGTTGTATAAATGTTGGATACAATAATTAATTATCTTGTAAATATTATCTTTAACATACATCCACATGAGTTCTTGCATATCTTGGGTAACTGTATGCTCATTAGCTGTTTCACAGTGTATAACACACACATGCCCGCACACGTACAGCTAAAAGTTGTGTGGGTGTGAGCGCTTGCTACAAGGATTAAAAACTATTGATTGTCGAAGTTAAACACAATGCTAATGACTCACAGCTGTTGAGTGAGTATGTGTTTAATTACTGCTCTAAAAGTTAAATGCCACAGAGGCTCTGTGCGAATGTGGAGCCATTTTTAATTTGATGATAAAACAATTTGAAACTCTGCCGTCACGGCTTGTGGAAATCTTCATTTCCTTCAGTGTGGCGGAGTTCAAAGAAGAAAAATCCCCCGTCAGACCCTCTCACACTGTAGAAAACTTCACTGTTATATATTAAGAGTTGTGATTTACTTTGCTGCTGCCCTGATTAGCCTTCACAGATGTCTCTTACAGCGGTGTTATATATGTATATGTACGTTGAGTCATTCCTGTAAAGAAATATATACATCATAATTATCTTGTTTTGTTTGCAGAGACCTGCAGTTGGAAGAGTATGTGGATCTGTACTGGAGAGACTACCCTTCATTAATTAGCGGCTTCACTGAGAGCTGCCTCATAGACCAGGGTACGGCCTATTTAATGTTCTAATAATGGTATCAAACCAGGAAACAGACTAGACATGTTGTAGTGAAGCAGACAGGGTGGGGTGGACTGCTGCTGATAAAGGCAGCCTCTACAGTCCATTTTGTTCCTTGTATGGAAGAGCAATACAGTAATATATAATAGAATATCACGTTGGATAAGACATTCTATATAATCGTGCTGCAGTATCTTTGTGAACCTCATAATTGTTCAGTTTTTGACAATAGTGTTTCAGGTATTTTATTAAAGTCGTCAAACATTTTGTTGAAAAAGTTACACTTGTGTCCAATGGTCCTCTTTGTCAAATACAGATGTTAGGACAAAAAATGGTTTAATAGAATAGGAATTCATAGGTGTTTGTTACTTTGCCACTTCTGCTTTTAATTGGTATTAGCTTGTGTAGCATGGTTGTAATAGCAGGGATGAAGTAACATAAAGATGTCATTCTCACACTCAAGAATAATCTCAGTGAAATCTAAACATTAAAAACTCCCTGTCCATGAAATATTATTTATTGCAAGGTTGTTTTCTTTGATTATTATTATTTAAAAATGACACTTACAAACAATTACCTCACCAATTCTCTCCACCTGCCATTCTTGTTATCTTTCTTCCCTCAGCTCTGTTTGATAAGATGCAGCGCCCATCTTTCCTGCCAGCGGAGCCTCCCTGTGTGTTCAGCTGGCTCAGCAGCTGTCTGAGGGGGCAGGAGAGCCCACCTTTCCCCTACCTGCCCGACATCTGTTGGAGGACCAGGCTGCTGGTTCTGGTATGACCAACAATACTTTTTAAAGGGTGAATTGTAGAAGTTTTTGCTCTCATAGTTTGATTTTTTTTCACCCAGATTAACTAATATTAACAGGTTTTCATGGTGAGCTTCTTAAGTTTGCACCAAACCAAACATGTGATGTGTAAAACGTGAAGTGCAACAGAACTGATAGGCAGGAAATTATGAAAATTACATTTAAGTGTCGCAACATAAGTAATTTTCATCAACTGAGTCGTCTTCTGCATTTTTCTTTTGTTAGTGTTTTATCTTTATAAAGGCAGACAGATATCATGGGCGCAGATAAAATGGGAAAACATTCAACAGAGCTCCCCAGCTGCAGTTGCAAATACGTTGTGTTTGTCTTTGACAACCAGACCACGAGTTTGGTTGTTTTTAAAGTGGGTTATGACAAACCAGTCTAGACTCTGTATAGACTAGAGTTTGCTTTTGCGTTGAATCTGCTCGCCAAAAACATAGTTGTTTACTATTTGAACACAGAAGAACTAAAATAGAAAGGGACCACAAGACTTTGTAGATGCTAGAATAATAATCTGCAGCCGTACTTCCATGGTCCCTATCAAGCATGAGCATATACAGTAGTGATAATTAATCAGCAGTTTAAACAAAGTTTCCTTTGTGTGTTGTCATGCTCTGTCAAATAATTTTAAATTTGTTTTTTCTACCTTTCTCTCTGATAAATAAGTGTGTGAGTGACTGAAACACACTGAAGGTAATGAGTTCAGCTTTGATTGAGACACAGTCAGATAATCTGTTTGTGGAGCATGTCTGTAATTCTTTTTCTGTACATAAAGAGCAATTACGCCATGGTATGGTTGGAGATCTGTACGTGTATACGGGACTGATGGAATCAACCTTCACTTATCAAGGAAGGAGCGGCACTTGTAAACAAGTCTTGTCTTCAGTTGCCATTGTTTCACCAGAGGATGAGGGAAGTGATGACGACAATTAGACAGACAGGCAGACTGACTGACATACTAAGGGAACCAGAAGTCTTTGTTTATTCTATTTGAACCACTGAACAATATAGAGATGCAGGCAGGAAATGTATGGGTCTGGTCCAGGTTAACACATTGACGATGGTTAGAAATGACTTTGACAAAGCTTGGAAGTCATAGTTTGTATATATCTTAGTTTTTTATTTATGTTCAAAGTTTTTCTTTTTGGCTTTTATTCTTCTTTGTGGAGGCATTTTTTTTTTTGGCATATCTTCTCATGATTTCTGATACTTCTGTCTTTTCTACCAAAAATTCAGATATGTAAAGTGACTAAAACACCTCTTTTGCAATGTATATTAAATCAAAAGTACCAAACTTGAGGTGAACTTATTTATAAAAAAAAAATGCCACCTCCAAGTTAAAGGGCAGTACTTCATCCTTCTCTCAACACTTGAATTCAGGATCAGATTTGCGCTTGAACATGTACGTATGTGTTTGAGAAGTTGATATATTTTGAGTAAAGAACGAGAAAAGTGAAATCTGACTACTGCCAATCACAACAGAGCGGGTTTATCTGAAGGGGGCCTTAAAGAGGCGCGCTAAAATGATATGTTTAAACTGCGCCAGGAGTTTTTTGAACTGTAAAGGATGCAAGTTATTCCAGTAGAGCTCCACAATATAAATACAGATGTGAAAATGTGCATATTATGCCCTTTTTAAGATTTGAAGTACCAAAGATAGTATTTAGTCTGTTGCCACTGGTAGCTTTTTTTGCCTGTAGATGGTGTAATTTGGGCTGAAACTGCAGATCCACAACTGTTGACACTGCAGCTGGATGATATTAACTTGGCTGAAGTGGCAATGTGAAAGAAGTCTAGACGCACTGATGAGGGATACAAACAGGCAAGCTCTCAAGTAGGGCCATAGTCTCTGTTTGCATGTACAGTATGTAAAACTTTGCTTTAGTCCTCATACAGTTTCTCTTAAATCTTGTGGTTCATATTGTTGTGGATGAAATGTCTGCCAGAATCTGCAGCAGGAATGCTATTATGGTAGAAATGGTTATTGAACTATGCTTCTGGTTCACCTCTATGATTCTAACATGTCTCCTAAGTTAAATAAACTTTGTGTCTCACTCGGTCTGCCAAACATTTAGTTTTTGTTTTTTAAGCTGAAACTCCACCTCCTCTCCTGCATTTTAGATAGGATGTTTAATTACGATGTTCAACTTTTTCATTGTACCCACTTTCCCTGAACCTACTCGTAATCATTTCAAGATTTCCAAAAAAAAAGTATCTTTGATTCAAACATGGAAATATGGAAACATATTGACAGATGGAAGACAAACATACAAAATCATAAAAAACTGCGGTCAAATGTGATATTGAACAAACATTTGTGGGCATATTTAGAAACTATGAACATGAACACTTTTATGTAGTTTCAAAAATCCTTTTAAGAAAAATGTCTATTTATCTTTAGTTCTCCTCTTTCGCTTTGCTTTTGTGTTTCTTCACAGAGTTATGCTCTCTACATCACTGGAGATGAAAATGCCACTTCGACAGATGTGTCAAAGTACCTGGTCAAGCTCTCCGCAGGTATGTTTGTGTTTTTAGTGTGTTTTTGTGACCTGCTTTAAAGGGCATATGACTGGTCTTAGGTTGCATCCTGGACTGTGTGTGTTTCTGACAGAAGCCTTTGACTGTATTTGTGTGTGCGTGCATGCATGCGTAAGTGTATGCGTGCATGCATGAGAACATTTATTGACATCCAGCCCTTATTACCTGCCAGTCCTGTAGTTCCCTGCTTCAGGGCCCAGTGACATAAAGAGAAAGCAAGTGACGCAGGTTTGCATGTCACCTGATTTCCTTTATTTGTTTTTGCTTTGACAAAAACAACCCAATACAGTGCTGAGGTGTTAGCAGTTGCTGCAGGTATTTGATCAGCCGTTTTTCCACTAACACAGAATTGGACATTGACTTTGTGGGCGGTGTGAGAGCATCCATCTCTGTGTTGGCATTTTTCAGTGGCCAAACAACAGCAGATGTCATCCCACATGAATGCAGCCCACTTCTCATCAGGAACAAAATGTCATCTTGATTTAACACCTCTTTTTAGTGCCCATTCTTTTAATTAGTGTAGGTTTGGAAAAGCTAGAATAAAGCACCGTTTCCTTCAAGAGGTGTGAAAATCTGACAAGCATGGTTTAGGATCACACAAATAGGAGAACAAATTAATGAACCCATTGCTCTCTTGTCTTTAATATCCGTTATCCTTTCCTTTTTCAGGACAAAAGTCCCATGTCAGTGAACCGCACTACAGAAGGTAATTCGGCTCATAGCAAAGACATTTCTTTCAGCCTGATAGTGATGACAGTGAGTGGATTAGCGATGTGTAATGCTGTATGTTTTTGAAGATTGTGAATCAGAATTTATTTGTTTGAATATTGAATATCATTTTTAAAACATGTGAAAAATGTTTTTAAGGCAATGTCATTGTGCAAGTAAAGATGTTTGAATTGGAATAGCACATTAATTTAAAACAAATTGTGTGTTTCAATTAGTTGTGTTTCTTTCTGTTGTATTCCATATTTTTTTCATGAACACAGAAGAAGTATAATTTTATATCTATTTATTCTAGACAGAGCAGCGTGAAGGTTAAGGTTTCCGGTGAGAGTCTGGCTGAGCAGCTGGTTGTCTGGCTCACCTCAGAAGGTAAGACAAACATAGCTTTTTTTTTTTTTTTTTTCGTCTGCCATATATGCAGAGGAAGTCGTGCTGAGGCCATATCCTCTTTTTCAGTACCACACTTTAATGCAGATTTGCACACCTGTCTAGTGAAACTAGTCTGAAGTGTTAGTAAATTTAGTCATTCTATCCATGTCTGGGCCGTTTTAAGCTTCAAGTAAATGCATCAATATTTAAATTATCTCACAGTGATTTGATCATGTGCTTAAAACATATTAACCAGACATCGAGACTGCTGATTGTTTACGTTTTATGTTGTGTTTTGTCTCAAATGTAAAGTTCAACCTGTCTTCTCTGTTTTTAATAAACACAGCTTCTCTTTTGACCGGTTTAGGTTTCACACTGAAGGACCTGGAGTCTGTCCCGTTTGGTGTCGCTCTGCCTTTCAGAGAGGCCATCTACCGCTGCCGGGAACAGCCATGCTCTGATTGGTCAGAAGAGGTCTGTCTACTGATTGGACGACAGGACCTGACCAAACAAGCCCACAAGATGACTCTTGCAAAGAGTAAAGCTGTGAGTGTGTGAGCCTGTTAATAAGAGTGAGACCAGCGTACACACATACACACACATACACTGTCTCATCTCAGCTGTCTTTAAAATGCTGTGACTCTGTTGATAGTGTGTACAAAATATTATGTTGTTTTCTTTTACTTATTTATTGTATAACACACTGAATTCTTATGTGAGGACCTTCAATCTAAAGCTTGTCCCTTCAAAAATTTGAGGTCATAAGTACAAAATATTAATTACAAATTAAACAAATCCCCCGCAGTATCAATAAGAGTTTATATAGCATTTCCCTACACACTGTGATTTTTGCATAAAATGATTTAATTCAGAGCTGGTGTGAAAAGTACAGGTCAAAAAATCTTAAACTACGCCCTTTGGAGATGCTTTATAAATAAATTTCACTCACAGCATTAATTTGTATATACAAGTCACAGCACAATAACATTTTATCTTGATTTCGATGATGATAATTATAACAGTATTAGCTGGTACAGTCTTTTTTTTTTCCTGAAAACATTGAACACACTTCTTGGGAATAAATCTTAAATCAATATAGTTAATTAGATTAAACTTTAGCCCATAAGTCTTGATGATTAAATGAAATTGATACTGATTCCATTTGTGTGCTGATAACCAACAGCAGTATCTTATCGGCACTGGCACAACTGCTGTAAGTGACTGTATATGACTGTCGTATGTGTGATTGTGTGTGTGTCTCCAGACTGTAGGCTCAGGTCTGTCACTGGAGCCTCCTGCGACTACAGAAGCAGATGAGGAAGAAGATGGGATGTCCGACATAATCCAGGAGGTACCAAGATCTTTTCTGAACTGCGTGTTGTTGATACATGAATGTTTGATATTAAATGTAGTGTGAACTGTTGAAGGTATAAAACCACAAAAGGTATGTCAAACAGGAGTTGCTGAGAAAAATTTGGATATTCATGCCTTCTCTCTTCTCACTAGGTCACAGGACTGATCTGGAGTCAGGATCTAAGGGTCCAGGAGGTCAGGAGGCTCCTGCAGAGCTCCAGGCCTGTGCGGGTCAGTGTTGTTCATCTTCCGGAGGTTTCTGACCATGAATACATAGAAGAGAAAGAGAACAAGTGAGTATAATGTGTGAACGGTATGTGTATCCTAAATGCCACAACATGGATGCTTACAGACAGCACAAGGCATGCTGTAGATTTTTATGTCCCCTGTTACTTTTCTTTTCATTGCTTACCCTGAGATTTGTGTCTCTTCTTTGTGCCTTTTAAAATCAGTCCATATTTCTCAAAAAAAGTTTCATTGCTCATTTTTAAAAATCTGTACCTTCTCTGAGATATTTTTAACATGGAGAAATTATCGGATACTGATAGTAGCTCTCCAGTCACTTATGAATTGGACATTGGATATTTAGTTTAATTTCCTGCTCTTTCTTTCTTTTTGTCAACATTTCTTCTCCCCAGACTCCTGCAGTTGTGTCAGAGGACCATGGCTCTCCCTGTCGGCAGAGGCCTCTTCACTCTCTTCTCTTATCACCCTGTACCAACTGAGCCTTTGCCTGTCCCAAAACTCAACCTGACAGGTAATGTTACACTGATGAAATATTCAAATTCTCAGCTGCAAGTATGCCTGTAGATCATTAAAGTTATTTAATATTTTGAAATTTTAAGAAATGTATTCCAGACAGAGTCAAAAAAAACTTTGATACCTACTCTGGGATAAATTAGGGCATATCGGGACATTTTACAAATTGATGACTTCCCATGAATATTACCTTATTGTACTGCAATATTAAACTAGTAAAGTAAAAAATAATAAATAAACTTGTACAATATGTTGAGGTTTTGGTCTCTGCTACTAGATCTTGGGTCACTCAGATATTATTTATGTTTGTTTTCTTTGTAATTATTTTTGTTTCATCAGAAAAACTTGATGGTAAATCTTTTTTAAATCTGTGTTTTTATATTTCTCCCCCAGGTCGTGGCCCTCCTAGGAACACCATGGTAGATCTAAACAGTGGGAACATCGATGTTCCTCCCAACATGACCAGCTGGCCCAGCTTCCATAATGGTGTAGCAGCTGGACTTAAAATAGCTCCTGCTTCACAGGTTGGTTACCACAGTTTACTACCTGCTATTTTTACATACCTACAGTTGGTGATTAGCTTGCCTCTGCAGGCCTCCCTGCTTAATTTCAGATAAATTTGCTGCAGATACCTGTAATCCTCATAATCCCTTTTAAAAAGTTTTAAAATATATTCATAGAAATTCTATTGCCAGTTTTTGCATTGCAAACTTTCTCTTCCTCACTAAACAAAGTCGTGCAAATAAATGTGGCTTTCTTTTTTTAAGGTGGACTCAGCCTGGATAGCCTACAACAAGCCAAAGAGTCCAGAGCTGGCCAATGAGTATGCAGGCTTCCTTATGGCCCTGGGCCTGAATGGACATCTCACCAAGCTAGCCACGCTCAACATACACGACTACCTCACTAAGGTACACACAAGCACATGCACTTGAAAGTATATGTGTGCAGGAATTATGGCATTGTTGATTACCACACTTACTCCCACGCTGCTGTCTTGGAGTTTCAAAATGCACATTCAAAGGTTCACCTACCCTTCCAAGCATGTAGGAGGACCTGCGGTAGTTGTGAAACTTGGAAATCATGTTTGGCTTTTCCGTTCTGGGCTACTGTAGAAACAGCCTCAGTGGAAGAGGAACTACTCCCTGTGAACATATAATTCTTATTCTTATACAATTATTAGGGCTGTGGTGGTATGGATTTTTCCTATTGCAGTGAAAAAGCAATATTGTGGTTTGTAATGTGGTTTGGCAGTTTACTGACCTCCCCCTCCTGTGCTTATATAACTGCTTCCACTAATATCTTTATACTTCCTCCTTCTGCTTCCTCCTTTTTGGGTACCCCTTGCGGTCATTCTCATGAGGTGATGCCAAGTTCTTGCGGCCTCATACCTGAAACAAGCCAAGGCAACGCAGATTTGCCAATGTATCATGTAGCCTCCTACATTTTATTTAAAGGTTCCTTTCAAAACTCTCAAGGACACTGTATAAGACACACATAAAACAACACCAGTACATCCATAATTATAAATCACACAATATGATATAACATATTGACAATGCAGTATAATAGTATAGCGTTATCATCACAGCATTATGAGTTATACAATAATTAAAACATACTTGTGATTACTGTACTTGATTTCTGCAAAGACTGTTCCATTAGATCCCACTAAATCCTATACACTGCACCTTTAATTTACAACCCTATGTACATGACCACACACATTTTGGTTTTAATGATTACTTTTCTTAAGTCTCAGTTTACAGTAGACAGTGAACTAAATTACTGTTTCTTACCACAATACACACACACACTCTTGCATTACACATAAACCAACACTGAATTGGAAAAAAAGGAAAATGACCTTAAATACCGTTTACACAAAGGTACACCCATCTAAGTTCATTAACTTGCGCACACACGCACAAACACATTCTCACACACACATAGACACACTCGTACACACATTTTTATCAAGATGACTATATGAGGGACGTAAGCTCGAAGACAGTCAAAGCGAAACTCTGCCCTCTGAGAACTTAGAAACGAGGCGAGTCCTTCCCACTTTCAGGTGAGAAAAACAACAGGATGCTGCAAAATCGTAGCTTTAGTTTGTTCAAGTAAAGTTATTCTACAGATGTGTGTGAAGATTAAGAATTAAGAGGAACCACCACACCAAATCCACACGATGAGTGTCCCCACTAGGTTCAAGATTTAATCGTTTTCAGTTTCCATTTTGAATCAGGACATGAATTGAGGCAGCAGAGATCAGTTAGTCATTTCTCTATAATTGAGATGCACTGTAAGAATGTTCTCATACAGCTTCTCATATACTTGAAATGTAGGGAACTCAGCTCCATTGAGAAAACAGACATCTTAAAAGTAATTCTTAAATTATATTTAATCTGCAAGATGTTTTTGAATCTTTCTTTGCCTTTTTTTGCTTCATAGAATCAGCTTGTATTATTTCCTGCATTTGATGTTAAAATTTTGTTTGAGGTTACTAATATTCTCTGCTTTAATGTCAACCAAAAATATATATTTTTTTATGTTTAGCTGAAATTATGTGATTTAAAATAACTATACAGTGCCATCAGAATTAGTCACCTCATTCTTCCATTAAAATTTAGGCATAGAAAAATAGCTTTTGGTCACAGGTCACAATAACCCACACTGATTCACAGAAAACAGCAGCAAATAATGCAGGGCTAACTGTAAAACATGAGACAGTTGTGTGTAACTACCGCCCTTTAGTCTGAATGAAAGCTGTAAACGTGATGAGCGTGGTTGACAGTGAAGCCTGTTTGTAGCTGGTGGTTTTTATGTTGGTTTCTATTCACGCTGTAAAAGAGAAATTGCACCAACATACTTTGGATCAGTTCATTAGAAATGTGTATGTTGGTGGTTTTAGTGAGAATTTGGAGGTGTGTGTGTGTGTATCTATGCATGTGCCCATTATATTTTTTTTTATAAAGAGAAACACCTATTTTTATAAATGTTTATATACATTTTCATACTTTACAGACACACACA
>JANJYP010243662.1:0-10472 GCA_024605115.1 Rastrelliger brachysoma | reverse complement strand
CATCTTTGGATTTGAAACTAATGATGTGTGCAATGCTAATGGTATTTTTTAATATTTCAGAAGGCAACCAACCAGGTTAAAAACAATGCAGCTTCTAAAAAAAAACCCAAACAAGTAAAATAGACATAAAAACAATGCTTTAAAAAAAATCAGGACCATCATTTGGCACCATCTAAATCGCAATGTGGTTTTCTATTTCCATTTGGAGTTCAGTGAAAGAAGCAGGCACACAGAAGGCAGCATTTAGCACCTCCCTTGTTGCTTCTTCCTGAAATGGGATTTCAGTAAATGATGCTATTTTAGACTCATTTCCAGTTCCAACATGCAGGAAGTAATTAGTTAACAGTGAAAGCATCCATATTTATACGTCGCTGCAGAAATTTTTGGACGTAGCCTGAGAAGTGAAGCAGCAGAGACAACCGGCTGACTCCAGTGTGAATGTACATGTGTTTTATGTGGATGATGAGTTATGTAAGCAGCGCCTGTGCTTCAGTTCTGTGGTTCTGACTGTGTATGATCCTGGGAAGTGTGCTGTGGCCCCTGAAGAATGATAGATCTAGTGGGCGGCTATGAAATTGAGCATAGACATTGAAATACATCATTCCATGGTCTCGGGCGAGCGTGCTTGTTTGAGTGTGACATGTTTGCAGAGGGATGGGGAGTCTGAGTGGTGGTGATGGTTGGGGGGGCTGGGTTGGGCTTTCTTTCTCGCGTCTCTCTCCAGCCTAGAAGTGGAGTGTCTTACCCCCCCCTCCCCCCTTCTTCGAGGTGCTGGCCCTCGGTCAGGTAACAAAACAGGATAGTATCACAGGACGGTGAAACCCAAAGTGGCCCTGCCTGCCTCCATATGTGTGTTCATGTGAATGTGTGTGTCTGCGAGGCTCTCACCCGTACCTGTCATATATCCTATACCTTATCTTCTTTGTTCTCAGTGTGTTTGCCTGTTTGCTGCACCCCCTTCCAAACACACCCGTCCCTGTGCCCACTCCCAACAACCTCTTGTCACACACCCCAAACCCCCATATGTATGGTCTATGTTTCTAGAGCCGTTGCTATGCCAACAGCCCACTTTCTGTGCCTTAGCTGTGGGAGAATCAGGTCTGAACTCAAGTCCACTCTGCCTCCCACTGGATACTGTAGACAACTGCAGGCTGTAAAGCATCAATTTCCATATCAACCCCCAAGGGGTCAGACAGAAAAAGCATTGGCACCCAAATGTAGCAGTTGTAGTATAACCATCTGCCACAATTAATATTGTTTTTTTAGAGATTAAACTGAAACCAGTCTTCATTTGCAATTCATGATACGCTGTACGATCCGGAGGAACTAAGTTATTTCCTGCAACAAATCTGCAGCTCCAGCCGCTTTGTTTAAACAGCCCGGAGGCAGCGCTGGAGCAGAGGACCACCTCAGGTGCTGTAGAGCAGGGCTGGTAGAAAGGGCCATTCCCCTGGCTGCACTAGCTCTTACCTGAGAATGCACTGAACCCCTGAATGAAGCATGAAGGAGAATGAATAATTGAAGATGTTCACTCCCCCATCGATAGTTGGGAGGTGGAGGAGGAGGGAGGTGCCTTGCTTTACTTCAAACCATAAGTCTCTCTCCCTGCTTTAGAGCTCATTTGAGCTAATCCTCAGATCTTTGTTTAGTGTTTTTCCTCTCCTCTCAAAGTCGTTGCCTGCAGTTTAGTGTCTGTGAACAAATAACAGGCCCCAAAAAATGCAATTACCTCCCTTGGCAACTAATAAGACTAACACCAATTGATGAATATTCCCTTCCCTTCTCGAAATGGTTAACATCCCTCCTTCCCCCCCGTCTCGCTCTGGTTCCTTTGCTGGTTGACGTGATTGTCTGTTTGCTTGTCTTGTTTGCTTGCTTTTTCTGTCTGTCTATTTGTCAGTATATTTTCCCCAGTTCTGTCCTTGTCTTCTGCCAAAATGTACACATTATTGCATTCAACATCAATTTTCATCCAAATTTGCGGTTCAGAGCACCAACAAAAAGTACAACCACTGAAACAGATTCTCTCAGTGACAGAGAATGCTGGCCAGACAGACAGACTTTCTATGGGCTCCTTGTTTTCTGCCTCTCCAAGGCATTGCCTTCACTCTCTGAGTGACAACTACTTGCATATATTATATATGCACATGTAGCCAATGCCAGCTCGTGCTTTGGCTCCTGTGTTCCCAGTCCCCACTTTTAGAGTGTTGCTAAATGGTTGGAAAATCAGGTTAGTTTATAAAGTTACAGTAACTTATATAATTTGCAGTTATTAGGTCATTTCTATCAACGCCCTCTTTTGTAACACTCTAAATGTGTATTTCCTTCGTTCTTACTGTTTGTCTCTTTTTGTGTTTTAAATGATATTATGTTTTTTCTATGGTATATCTACTCCTTATTTCTATTTCATACTATATCTCATCTATCGTTTATTTTGAGCTCTCCACGTATTGAACGATGGTTCTTGCTCTCTTTTTTCTGGTGATCAATTGTATTTATTGTCTTTTTTTCTTTTCTTCTTTGTGCTCTTTTTCTCCCTTCAGCATGTTTGTCCCTTTTGTCTCCTGTTAAGAGATATTATGTGTGCATAGCTCTTTAATTTTGTCTCTTATTCTTTGATACTTATCAGACTGACCAAACTAAGCCTCTCTTGTGTTTCCAGGCTTTCCTTCCTTCGTTCCCTATCTTTTCTTGCAGCTCTGTTTTTTCTCTCTAATGTGCTGGTGTTTGTAACAATCTCGTGTTTGGTTTTAGTTTTCGTAACCTCACTGTTCATGCTATTAATACTTGCTATCTCTTCTTATACAGATAAATAATTTTCAGCTTGCTTTTCTATTTCTCTCATTCTTGTTGAACCTTCTATTTTAATCTACAGTCTTTATTATTTCTGTCCGGTCTTGTGTCTGCAACTTCAGCATCCTCTCTACTCATTTTGTTCCTCTTTCTCTGTGTTTCCGTTCTTGTTTTTCTTCTCTATTTACTATTCATTTATTGCCTAACAGTGTTTCAGTGTTCAGTCTCTCCATGTGCCTTGACCAGTCATCTATGGAGTGCTGTGTGTCCAATGTGTCACATTACATTGGCCTGGACTTTCGCATTTGGCTCGTTTCTTGTTCTATCTTTTCTCATACTTTCTTTAATCTCATAATAATTTTTCTTTTTATTTAATTTTTTTGTCTTCTTTTACTATTTTTTTTTCTGTACACTTTCTGACTCTTATTGTTTTCACGATGTATGAACATAGAGGGTTTTTTTTCCCAGAATGTTTGTCCCACTTTAACGTTATGTTTTCAACAATCCTCATGTGAAGGAACTAAACTTAACATCTATTAACATTTGCACCTAAGTACCAGCTCTGCCATGGGAGATCTCTGCTCTCTCGTTATGTTTTTTTATCAGTATTTTCTGCTGTTGCAAATTCCTCACAACTGATAAATTAAAACACACAAACACAAACTCTTCAAACATATGTGACGTCAGCTGTCCTGTTACACGTCTGGTCTTCTACGTGTCGCTATAAATGTCTGTCTCTTGTATTTATAGTAACGTCCTGTTGCTATACATGTCATTATACATGTGTGTCTTGTTAATGTCTTCAGAGCAAACAAGGGTCTCGAGATAATTAATTGGCTTCTATCGAATTAAATTTAGCCATTCTCTTTTGTGTTCTGTCTGAAAATGTGTTTGTTTACTTAGTGGAGGTAACTTCTTTGTTAGAGATATGGATGCTTGCCACACTGGGCATATGTATAGTCATGTCGGATTCCAACTTTCATCCAACACAACTCACCGCATCAAATGTGCTCAGTTCTAGCACCCGCTGTTAATCTGTGGAATCTTTGGCAGATTTTTTTTTGGCTTCGCTCACGATAGCTAGAAAAAGCACAATCGACTTTGAAGTGACATCTATCTAAAGAAAACTTGGACTCAATTGGGTTTTTTTTTTTTTTTTTTAGTTAGGCAGTTTTTCAAGTGCCAAACAGGTGGAGGTTGGACTCCCCGTGTGCTCAGACAGAGTCAACTTCTCAGTGCATGTCGTCACTGTTTTCCTCCTGGGTCAACTTATGTTTTTGCTTACAGGGGCAACAAGCCAGCTAACAGCCCCAAAGGCCAACCCCCTGATGCCGATGGCCACTCCTCCGTAACTGACCTGGCCAACTCTCTCACTGGAGACATGGTGATGGTAAGGCCATCTGTCCCAACACACATCCATCTCACTGTCACCTATGCTGATGCTTTTTGATCTGGCTCTCATGGGCTGGACTTCTTGGTTTCATTACAATTACAGAACAAGGAATATGAATATTTTATATGCTTTTCATACTGTTTTGACAATTGTGCATTCATTTGGGAAATAACTACATTTTAAAAAGAAGAAGAAACTGACATTCAACATCATTTCATGTGACAAAACAGTGATATCTCTGGTCAAATGGAGTCTGTTATAATGTCCTCTTACGGTAAAGTGGCACAGATTTAGGACACAGTTTGACCAATTACATGGAGAGGCTAGCATGAACCATCTGAATAATTAAATTATATAAGTTGTAACCTTACTTGAGTGGTGAAATAATATATAAAGCAAAAATATGAACCAACTCATCAGACAAGTAGTAAAAAAGAAAAAGACATTAGCCATATTTTCAAGCATGCATTGTTACCAAACTGGGCTACAGACAAAAATGGAAGAAATGGTAATACGCTGACATAACTTATTGTGTTCAATGTAAAGTCTTATCTCTGAGGTGGTATGTACCCAATCACACTTAGACTAGACATTTGTAACTTTACTTATCCTATACCTTTAAACCTTGGCTGTGGGAGAACTTAACTGACCTGCACGCAGTCCTGATCTCAACCCAGTTTAACATATTCAGGATGAACTTGTATGCTGACAGACGGCCAGATATTCTCACCCGACATCCATGCTTGACCTCACTAATGCTTTTGTAGCTCAGTGAGAGAACATCCCTGCAGTCCAGTTTAAAACTCTCTAGAAAGTTGGATGAAAGATGTTTAATAATCACATATAGATATAACACTCTGGTGTCAGTGCCACATACTTTTAGCCATGTAGTCTATGAGATAGGACTAGTATTGCAAAATTATCCTCTATGCTAATGTCAGGTTGATTTAAAGCTGTACATGGTTAGAGGAGAGCGATAATAGAAGGGAGGAAAAAAACACAGGCAGTTCCCACAGTAGCAATCAAGCGAAACAAGCCATCCAAGGTGACTCACAGTTAGTATGCAAATCACTCCTCGGGCTAGCCTTTTTCAAAGTGTCAGTGGAGACTTGAGCGCAAAATGGTCCTATGAACTGTTGGTTGTCTTATCTCCTTCAAAGTCCTCAAAGGCTTGTTTCTAATCTTTGCTATTGTAAGAGAGAGAAAAGGAGGCAGAAGGTGGAGCCACAGGGAGAGAAGTAATGACCATAAAGACAGCTGCAAGTGCAAAATGCCAACCTTGAGCTGCGCTTCCCCACCCGTTCTCTCTATGGCCCCTCATGCAATGCTCTCTGTTCCTCTCTTACTCCCTCTGCTCTTCTCTCACTCTCTTTTTTTGTCTCTCTGTCCGCTGCTCTCTATCAGATAGTGCCCTTTTAGTGCATAGCAGTGATAAAGCAGTCAGAGTGGCTATGAGAGAGATGGGTGGTCTAAAACTGCCCTATCGCCAATCTGAGCACCTCCTGCCTCTTAAGAACATTAGTAAGGAAATTAAACTCGCTCAGTCTTCTTAATGTCAAACCAATCTCTGCCTTTAAGCAGCAGCTCCAAAATCTCCTCCCTTCACAGCTTCCCTCTGTCAAGGTCTGTTGGCACGTGCGTATGTCAAAGAGGGTCGGTGCCCTTGGATTTCACTTTTCTGTGTGAGTGGCTGCTGCTGCTGCTGCTTCTGGATGTGTTTATATTTATTTGAGTGCATTTGTGGCCCTGCAGCTGTCTCCAGGTTCAGAGGACGATGACGGTGAAGGGCCTATCAGTGAGAAGCTGGGTCGGATCCAGTTCAGCATAGGCTACAGCTTTCAGAACACAACCCTCACCGTCAAAGTTCTCAGGGGCCAGGAACTGCCGGCAAAGGACTTCTCTGGTACCTCGGACCCCTTTGTCAAAATCTACCTGCTGCCTGACAAGAAACACAAACTGGAGACGAAGGTCAAGAGGAAGAACCTCAATCCCCACTGGAATGAAACCTTCCTGTTTGAGGGTCTGTGTTATTTCAGTTGTTATGACACATTATTATTTACATTGCATTTTGTTAAGAGGAGGTGTGTGTGTGTGGGGGGGGGGGGGGTCCTCTTCTCATCTGACTTTAATCTGGTACTACTACTAACTCTACAGCACTGAACACAGCCTATTTTTGTTTTTAATCATGCTAGTAGCTCTAGAGATTACATACTGAATTATTTCAATAACTATTAGATTGTTTGCTCATACTGCCCAAATGATGGATCCCAATAGTCCCCTGGGTTTACCACTAGCACCATCACAGTGATGGCATATATGGTTTTGAGTGAAAGGATTCTCATTAGCTTCCACAAAGTGGCTGCTAGTCTCCTGGAGTCCACTCCAAAACAACAACAAACAATAAATAAAATAAGCCAAATATAAGAAAATAAATTTGTTCATGATGTCATAGGATCGACTTTAACAACTCAGGTCATCAGGTCAAAAATTCACTTGTTTAATACTTTATAACAATATAATTGCAATATTTATTTATATAGCATTCTTATAAACTACAAAATGTTCACAAATGAAAATACCAGAAAAACTAATGACATTTCCATCAGTCACATCTGCAAATTGTATTACATTCTAATTAACAAATATTAGCTTGCTAACATGCTAAATGATAGCGGTGTGTATATTAAAATGTTGCATTTTGTATTTTAGAGCCTGTAGCTGAGAGCAGCTAGCATGACTGAGACTCATTAAACAATATTTAGAAGATTGTCTTTGCCTGCCTGTAGGCTGGACCTCATCATCAGGGCTTAATATCTCTATAAACTTTGTTTAAAATTATGTTCATATTTCTCAAATTTATCATCATTATTTTGTTAGAGCAAAGTGTTGCTGGACTGCATGTTGAAAATGAAAGTCTAATCACCAAGTGGTGAATACTGACTCATGGCAACCACAAAGAGGTTGTTTCTCAGCACAAAATGAGCATTGTGGGGTTCATGTGAAAATTCATAAAGGTGTGAAATGAAACTAATTTTTTTAATTGATAAAACCTCCAGCTTTAGAAACTGTTTTGTTAGAGAATAAAATTATTGAGTACTGCAAACTGCAGATGTTTAGCAGCGGGAGTGCAGGGAGCAGTGAAGTGTCTCACTCCTGTATGATTTTAATTTGCTTCATTATGATCATTGTAGTTGGATGACAGGGTGATGGTAAAATAGCTGAAATAACATTCAAAAAGCTCAAATACTTTGCCAAAATTAGAACAATAGCTAGTGCTTCTGAAAAATGAATGAGATAGGTCTTTGTGACTGGAGTATAATGATCCCTCTCAGTTATTTGAGCGAATGCTGGCTGGTCCTGCAGTTCTTAAAATGCACTTTGGCCTTTGCCAAATTCATCCCTGTTAGCACTGTGTAGATTACAGGTTTTTTACTGCCCTTCCTGCTCTGTCAGAACTGTGTGTCTAACCTTCTCAGTGTCACTGTGTAACTTGCTTTTCCTCCGCTCATTGTTTCTTTTTGTCTGTGCTTTTAGGCTTCCCTTACGAGAAGGTGAGGGAGCGCACTCTTTACCTTCAGGTGTTGGACTTCGACCGTTTCAGCAGGAATGACCCCATTGGAGAGGTGTCAATCCCCCTTAACAAGGTGGAACTGGGTCAGATAAAAACCTTCTGGAAGGAGCTCAAGCCCTGCAGTGATGGCAGTGTAAGTGAGGGCAGGGCGGCTGTTTTAGTGATGAATGATGACAAATCCTGTGTTTTCATTCAGATTTCATTCAAATTTCAGTCTAATGAAGGCAAATGTGATGCTATTTACTGACTGCTATCAGCATGTGAGTTTGATTGATGTATTATTGACACACACTTAATGGTGATCAGTGGGCTCAGACTGATTGGCATAGAGGTTAGAGTAGAGACGGTAGTGATGTACGATTACATAACAGGCTAGTGAGTAATCTGAAGTTTGATATTCCCTGATGAAATCTGATANGTGTGTGTGTGTGTGTGTGTGTGTGTGTGTGTGTGTGTGTGTGTGTGTGTGTGTGTGTGTGTGTGTGTTCCTCAGGGGAGACGAGGAGACCTGCTGGTGTCTCTCTGTTATAATCCCACTGCCAACATCATCACTGTGAACATCATCAAAGCTCGCAATCTCAAAGCCATGGATATCGGGGGCACCTCAGGTAGAGATTCCTCATTGTTTGCTCAGTCTTTTTCTTTTTCTAACCCTTTCTCACCAGCCAGAAGTCCTCCTCATAACACTGGAAGCCACGTAGCTTTCACACACAGCTCGGGCTCTGTGTTCAAACATTTACTGACCTGTCCGCACAGAGGACAGTCGCTGTCTGGCTCCTGTGCTTGGTCTTGTCATAGATAGCTGCGGCGGCAAGGTGACATCACATCAAGCATCTCTCTTCCTCGCCCTCACCCTCTCTCTTTCCTTTTCTGTCTCTATCTGTTTCTGTATATCTATGAGGATCTTTAGCCTCCCAGTCAAATCTGTGTCAGCTCAGTCTGGTGCAAGTTTTTTTTTTTTTTAAATATCAGATCTCGCTGTGAAAAGCTTTCTGTGGCATATTTTTTGTAAATTTATTGCTTCCTGGAGTAGTGAGAGCATCGTCTGTTAGTATCAGAGAGTATGATAATGCTCCAGAATTGGTAGTACAAATCCCAGGCCCTGTTTCCATAAATACTTCCTCATTTGTATGTTTCCTTGCTCAGGGGATAAATTGACCTTGAGCTCAAACTGATCTGCTTCCCTGCTGTCTTCCCTGACTTTAACAATTAAGAGGGTAATTGCAAATCTGACCCCAAAAATCACCTTCTATGGGCATCTTCATCCTATCTCACATATAAACTGCTGCACTCTNACCCCCCCCCCCCCCCCCCCCGCCCCCTCACATTTGCAGATCCTTATGTCAAGGTGTGGCTGATGCACAAGGACAAGCGTGTAGAGAAGAAGAAGACGGTGACGATCAAGCGCTGTCTGAACCCTGTCTTCAATGAGTCCTTCCCCTTTGACGTGCCCGCCCATGTGCTGAGGGAGACCACCATCATCATCACCGTCATGGACAAGGACAGGCTCAGCCGCAACGACGTTATCGGCAAGGTAACGTCTGACATTACGCTTTGTTGTTGCTGCCCTTGGTTACGAAATATAAAACCCTTTTGGGCATTCATGCTGCAAATGTCTGGTTAATTAGCTTTCATCAGTAAAATTAAAGGACATGTCAAAGCCAAGTATGTTATTATATGTGGTCATAGGTTATGTAAGAAAAATACCTGTTAAGGAGTGGAACATCCATTTAACTGAGGGGGCTGACGTTTGTAAAGTAGAGAGTTTAGAGTAATAATTACGACCCTGACCTAGACTCGCAGGTCAGTCTCTAAACACTTGGCTCATAGAGGACAATCTCTCAAGTTTCATTGTTAAAAACTGGGTGAAAACAATAAGAGAGTTAAAAAAAACCTGCTTTGCCGAACCAATCCTAATTTTTTAGGGCGGCTCGTTATACTGGGGCAGGGACATGTAGTTCACTGTGGAGGACAATGGAAGGGGTTGTGACATCATTTCTGGTAAGGCATGTCCTTGACAAAGTATATGGAGTGTAGGTTTGTTAGCAGCCATTTTCAACACTGTTCAAGCAACTACCCAGTCTTAAGTTCCAGCAATTACTGTCACATTTGCCCAACATTTGCCATTCCTTTGTCTCATCCTTAAGATCCTTGTCTGCAGGCATGTACTGCCTAAAAATACAAAGATTAATGCACATATCTAACCACTGGAAGAATTTGTTGTAGTAAACATACAAACCAACTAGGTGTTATTTTAAAATGAATAACATTTTAATTAAGACACTTAAGTACCTAATCAGAAATACTGGCTATGCATGAGCTGTTCTGTTTACTAAAACTTTTTAATTACATTTTACAATGTAGTCTCTTTATTTACATGTCTTCTTAATGATAAGTTACTTCAAATTACTTTTCTGTAACAGCTGGAATAGCTTGAGCTGCAGTTTTCTTAACGTTATATCACGTGTGCAGCCATGATGTGATATTTAAGACCCATTTACAATAAGTAAGGAGGATGCAGGTTATTTAACAGTTAATTAAAGCTTTAATGGCAAAATACATTTTAAAATCCATTAGTGATGCACCATGCTCAACACTTCCCCAGCAGGGACACAACTCCCTCTCATGCATCAGGTGCCAAAATACTGTGCAAACATTGTGGCTCTTTCTATTAAGGTCCTGTCATGACTGAATGATGCCAGGGATATTGCCGTT
>JANJYP010243661.1:0-12435 GCA_024605115.1 Rastrelliger brachysoma | reverse complement strand
AGACATTTATTTTTAAAAGATCATGAGACTTGTTCCTAGTAAAAAATAAAGAAGGATCAAATGTGACTGAATTGGATACGACTGGCATATTAAATTAATTTTGTCCACGTGGTCCACTCTTCTTCTTTCTCACTGTACTACTTGGCACAGTACATAACTGAATAAAGATAGTGTGCCAGTGCTTTACTCCTTCAGTTTTACACAGCTATCATTACAAGCATATTCACCTCATCCATAACAATCTGCTAAAGCAGCAAAGACAGTCACACGGGCAGAAAACTGCAGCATGTAGTCAATAAATCATCCAGTATTATTGGTCCTTTCCATTAGTTGAATAAGCATGTCACAAATATCCAGTCAAAACAGCAAAAAAAGTTGATCTCTGACCCCTCTCTCCTTGTTCGTCCTTTTCCATCTTATGCTCTCTAGGAGACGCTACGTGTTCCTGCACACCAAATCATCCTATTTTAGGATCTGTATTTCCCCCACTGTATTTTAAAGTTGGCAGATGCACCTGTGATTAAAACCTCTTTGTCAATATGTAAATATTGTCTGTGATTTCTGTCTTGTGGTAGTCTGTAATTTTTTTTAAATGTTTATTTATTCAGGGAAGTTTCTCAGAGAGCAGTGCTCTCTTTTTCAGGAAAGCCCTGATCACACTCTCACTGTTACACATTCATAGCTGAAAGTTGCCCAGCACAGCCATAGTCTGTTGTGTGTTGTGCTATTCATTTATGTGATGCTGATATCAACTTTTCAGGCTCAGCAATCTTTCCTTTGTCTAATCCCAGAATTCTACTGACCTTGGTTGTGTGGTCATTAATTATTGATTGATTGATTACTTCTGTCTTTATTTCCCTCCAGGTGGTGACTGGTGGCCATTATGATGTGGACTGTCGTTTGGAGGACCCAGATGGCACTACACTCTACAAAGAGATGAAGAAGCAATATGACAGCTTTACCTTCACGGCAGCCAAGAATGGCACGTACAAGTTCTGCTTCAGTAACGAGTTCTCAACCTTCACCCACAAGACGGTTTACTTTGACTTCCAGGTCGGTGATGATCCCCCACTCTTCCCCAATGAGAACAGAGTCACTGCTCTCACCCAGGTAAGTGTGTTATGTGAAGGAGTACATATTTGCATATTAAGTATTTGCTTGTGTAATATACCCAGATTTATTTTTGATTTTTAGCTGAGAAGCTGTAGTGTTATTTTTCAGGAAGCACATGAAACAAGATGAGATTATGCACTGTAACACACTCTGCTATTCGTTTCACTGCACATGTTGGGGCATCTCTTACATCTCTGTGGGTCTAATTAGTACTTGTAAATTTGTGACTATTGCAAATTCCTAGAGAGGCTCCACCCAATTGATACCTGAAAAGAGGTCTGTCACTGACCACAGAGAGAGTGAATCCAAGTGTGCATGTACGTGTCTTCTGTGTTTGCCCACTTGAGGTGTAGTGTGTTTTCTAAGACCAGTGAAACGTGTTTCTGGTAAATATACTCAACAAGGAAGTGAGCCACTCAGCCACTAGACATGTGTTTGGAAATGGAGAAGTTATCATTTGAGTGTTTCATCACCATTTTACAACATTAACACACTACCAGTCTACAAACAGTTGAATTATCTTATTTACAGCCACCAGTTGATTTGTTATTTCTTAGCTACATCAGAATTATTACTTCATGCCCTTATTCAGAGCCCAGTTCAGAGAAAATGTTGTCTTTAATTAAAGACTTATTTTACAAGATTTTATAATGTTAACGTTGGGTTTTTTCACAACCACCTAATTTGTGAATGAAAGTTGGACAGTTTCTCAAATTAAATATCCTGGTTTCCTTTTTCCAAACATTTCCAGATGGAATCAGCCTGTGTGTCCATCCATGAGGCCTTGAAGTCGGTCATTGATTACCAGACACACTTCCGCCTCCGTGAGGCCCAGGGACGCAGCAGGGCAGAGGACCTCAACACCCGAGTGGCATTCTGGTCCATCGGGGAGGCCATTATCCTCCTTGTGGTTAGCATCAGCCAAGTGGTCCTGCTGAGAAGCTTCTTCTCTGATAGGAAGACCACTACAACACGTGTTGGATCGTAACAGTCTCTGAGCCCTGGGATCTGATTCATCACTTTGTTTATCCATACCTGACTCATATGCATAGAGTCGGCGAGAAAAGTAATGCTGATCAGATATTTGATCATATCAAACTGCCAGGTCTTACAATCTGTCATGTCATTCAGCACTGCTGTTCTCAGAGACTTTATGCAAATGAGTCTTGAGCATAAAGGTTGTATGTGTTTTTGAAACAGTTTTGAGGTGTAAAAGAAATGACCTGAAGAAAAGCTTGATTGTGTTGCTTAAAACTATCTGTATAGGAGGCGGTGAAGCAGCTTAAACATCTAGTTTAAGCAAACCTTAAGTACTTCAAATTTTGAGATAATTTCTTATTATGTTTCCTTTTTTAGTTGTGTCCTTTCTTTCTTTTTTTTTTTTTGCAGAGTTCTACTCCATCTCATACCCTCTGATCTATTATCCATTTTTCAGTTCAGACTGTGCACTGACCTAACCAGGGAATGGAGAGTTGTAACTAAAGATAATCACAATGCAAGAAAGCTAAGAATTTATTTCCTAATGTACAGAGTATTTGGGTCACTACATACCACACTTGCCAGCTGAGGTTTTCCTCACATCGGCTGCATTTGATTGTGAAAAATCCTGTTGCATTTTTGTCTTTGTTATTAAACCTCACTATATAGAGTGAGAAAGAGTAGATATTGTGTTTGCTTTTATCAACTTTGTAATTTTAGATGAGTAGTGAGAGGAGACAAGGGTTTGCTGTACAGAGAATAAGCCATCCTATCTGATGTTGGCTCAAAAACAGTTGTACAAAAGTTTGGATTTGGTTTGAGGGGCTGAAAATTAAGATTTGTAGAAACCCAGTTCCTACAAATGATATGTCAGTTTATGTATTTAATATTCCATTTGTTTGGATTACATGTCTGACTAAAGTTGTACTAAACTTTGCAGTGTTTGAAATACCCACTTGCGCAATAATATTTTGCTTTGCGCAACTTATTTTTAAGCTCAGGTAGCGCAGTGCGCAACCTATTAATCTTGCTGTAGGACACCGTTTTCCTGGAGCCGCTGGCCGTACCGCAGTCAGTCGGGAACAAGATTCGGCAACCCCAAGAAAAGGGGGGGGGGGGCAACCTAAAATTCTGATGTGCAACCTAATTTTTGCCCTAGGTTGCGCACTGGGCAACCTGGCCCCAAAAAGTATTTCGAACACTGCTTTGACAGGTAAATATCTCCTTAAAATTTTATAGTTAAAACCCAGATGTTTTCTATTACGTTTATGTGACTCACCACGGAAGACAAAAAGAAAATCAGTTATTGCGATTGAAAATGTTAAGTGGCAGTGACAACATTTTAAGCGCATAAACTTATTATAAAAACTTTCACTGGTTCTCTTACATTGTTATATCTAGTTCTGCCTTTGCTGTTTAAATTGTAACACCTTATTTATGTTGTGGGCTGATATTGATTTTATACAGCACTGTTGTAAAATTTGTTTTCAAAATATTGCTTGAATATAAGACTATTCTGGTCATTTTGGCTTTTAGTTGTTGTTTTTGAGCTGACCCCCCACTCAGCAAAAATTCATTTTCATAAAGATGTTATAGCTTGACTTACATTTTTTCATTATTAACTCATCTGACAATTCTTTTCTGGATTAACTGATTAGTTGTTTGAAGATGGTGGTAAGAAGATGCATAAAAAGTTTTTGTTTCAATTGTCTTGTTTTGTCCTGACCAGCTGTCCTCAGCCCAAAGGTACTCAGTTTACTGTTACAGATGACTAAAAAAACTGAAATATTCGCACAAGCTGAGAATTTGGACATTTTTAATTTTAAAAAATGTCATCGTTACAGCTTCTGATCTCTGACTCGCTCCACAGTGGTGGTGGAAAGTCACATGTACTCAAGTGTTGTACTTAAGTACAATTTTGAAGTACTTGAGTTACCATTTTATACTACTTTATAATCTATAATACACTACATTTATTTGACAGCTGTAGTTACTTTCCAGATAATAGTTGAAACAAAAGATAATTTAACAAGCTTTTACTACACATCGTTAAAGATAAAATCAGGTTTCCAACCTTTTTGACCCCTCAGATTGGGAACCACTGAACTAAACTAGTTAACTGTATACATAGTAGCTGAAACTAACTGCACCTCCAGCAGCTATAAGAGTAATATGCTGCTTATACACTGATGCTTCAGTAATAATAATTAAAGGGTGTCATATATCATAATCTATCAGGGGAAGTTATGGAACAACATTTAATAGTTTGTAAAGTACATGTTGCTGCTAATACTTATTCAGATATTTTACTATTGTGATGTCTTAATGAACCTTCTGTTAAAATGTCTAGGTACGAATTTGATCAACACAGATTAACAGGTAGGGGTGATATTTCTGAATCCATCTTCTGGTGATTCACCTTTTATCCTGTAGGGAGTGATATAATCAAAGCTATTACAATCATCTCTGCAGCCATACATTATATATTCAATCCGGAAAACACGCAAGACAAACGTTCTTTTTTAAAAAATATTTATATATACATAATCTCATAATTTCCTCATAAAGGAAACTTTCAGGTACTTTCAGGTTATCGTCGTGGAGCTGCTCTTTGTTGTTGTTAATGGCCACGTCAGAGTGTAGCTATTCTGTGATTGGACGCGTCACCTGTCAATCATGCGGCGTGGCGGAGAGAAAAGACTGCGTCGCCTCCGGGATTTGACAGAAACGGAGTCGTGATCATCCGGTAGAGCCGTGGGTGGATAGCCTTCCCCAATTAACCAAACCCTTCGCTGAGATTACAGTCTTGCCAGTTGGCGAAGAAGCTCCCCGGACAACTATTATTTTCTGTTTTTAGGGGGGTGGGGGGTTTCTTGACCTGTGTGAAGAAGAAAAGCGGCTTGGTTACCGTCGAGTGATCCCCGGCTAAGCTAACAGCTGCTCGGGTGGGGGTGGATTTCTCTCTGTTTTTTTTTCGGCCCTCGGAAAAACAAGTAAAAGTAGCGTCTCGGGAATGTGCGGTGCGTCAAGCAGAAGAAGCAGGTGTAATGGATGAGGAGAAAGAATTGTCCGTGGATGAGTATCGATTGAACGATCAATAAAGAGGTGTTAGCTAAGCGACGCTAGTGGATGAAGCTAAAACTGATCAAGGAAGTTGGTTAGCACACCTCGTTCACTCCGCGACTGATGTATTACCGGACCAAGGGTCGATTCAAACAGCAGTGTTATTAAACGAGTTTAGTTACACACAAACACACACGATACCTGGCTATGACAATGCTTTAAAAGTCCAGTGTTTGTTAGTCGACTGAACGATTAATTATAGGCTAGCTCAGTTAGCTGGTTCAGCATTAGCTACAAAGTCTGAGCTTGTTGTAAACAAAGAATCCCGAGATCCTCTGTTCCTCAGCTGCCCGTTTCATAGATACAGCTGTCTTTTATTAAACAAATAACGTTACAGTAAAATAGCACTGAAGGAAATCACAGAGATGGATTTAAAGACGGCAGTATTTAACGCAGCTAGAGACGGAAAGCTCCGGCTGCTCCAAAAACTGCTGGAGAACAAAGATGGACACGAGGTGACCCAGCTGATGGGTGAAAAGACCAACGGGGCCACCCCCCTGCTGATGGCCTCCCGGTACGGACACCTGGACCTGGTGGAGTACCTGCTGGAGTGCTGCAGTGCTCCTGTGGAGGTCGGTGGGTCTGTGAACTTTGACGGGGAAACTATCGAGGGAGCACCCCCTCTGTGGGCCGCGTCAGCAGCTGGTCACCTGAAGGTGGTCCAGTCCCTGCTGGGACACGGAGCGTCTGTCAACAGCACCACCCTGACCAACTCAACCCCCCTGAGGGCAGCGTGCTTCGACGGTCACCTGGACATTGTGAAATACCTGGTGGAGCACAAAGCTGACCTGGAGGTGGCCAACAGACATGGACACACGTGTCTGATGATTTCCTGCTACAAGGGACACAAGGAGATAGCTCAGTACCTGCTGGAGAAAGGAGCAGATGTCAACAGAAAAAGTGTGAAAGGTCAGTGTGTGTGTGTGTGTGTGTAAAAAGCCAAAAAACAGACCGTAGTCGCCCTTTTATTCACATGATCACTGTCCCTAAGATAAGATAACCTGTCTGGTTCTGCAGATGTCTTAATATTACAGTTTAAAGTGTTTTAAGTTAAAATGTACTCAAACTCTCAGTGGTGACGTGATGATTAAAAAGATGAGTAACAAAGGCATTTTGCTGGTCTAAGACAAAGTTGTTTTGTTATTTTTAAAAGTGAAGAATGTGGTGAAAGATTGTACAATGAACAGGTAAAATATGTTCATATACCACAGGAGATCATATATGAAGGTCTAAATGTACACTTGATTAGAAAAACTGTGTCAAACATTCTGTATATTTCCATGCTGAAAATGACTCAACAGAATACCATGAACATCTGGTTTCACAATGGGAAAACTGTGAGGCTGACTACATCATTTTAAAAATGTTTTTCATGTGGGCGTGACTGAAAAATATTTTCTATTTTGATTAGATTGTATGTATGTATATATATATTAATTAATTTGATATTGAAACAATCATTGTGCCTCTGTCTGTAAAATTATCAGCTTTTCTAAAATGATAGGACTTTGAGATCACTTGCACAGAAAAGCATCATGGTGATATCCAGGATAAAACCATGTGTATTGAACACAGCACCACTGTAAATCAGAGGAGGCTGCATGTGTTTCATCTTTCTTGGAGCACATGATGCTCCAGACTTGTACATGTACATTCATGTCAGTGGATTTAAACTTCTCTGCTGACTTTTGTATATGATACTGCAACAAAACTGTTATTATTTATTAAGTCATCTTAAGACTGTTTTAGTTTTTATTGGATCCATCAGATGTCTGAAAATGGCAGTCACTGTTTCCCAGAGATGCAAGCTGACAAACAGATTATCACCCAAATTTTTTTTATGTACTATCACAGAGGAGTAAAGAAACTACTAAATACTAAGATTTTAGAAGTGTTAACACCAGAATTGGGACACTTTTTTGCATTAAATATTACATTAATAGCTAATTTTCAGTGTAATTATTGTAGTTTATTTGCTGACCATGTTTATATTTAAAAAGAAAAAAGAGTTTAGTCTTTCAGTCTTTTGCTCAGTCCTGTCAGGCTTGATAATGGGCACATTGGTCAGTTTGCACACGTTTGAGTGCCCACCATAAATACGTCCATTCCTCAGAACCACTCAGTTGTAACTCATCCTTGGCGCCTCTGACAAATAAACCGTCTGCTCATCTGTGGTTAGCATTCAGTTCATGGACCTCCAAAAACCAACCAGCCTTTGGAAGAGCAGGATGCAAATGTTTCTGTTGTGCATGTGGCTGCAAGTGAGCTTCATGATGACATTTGATAATTGGGTTGGAAAGACTTCTAACAACTGGACCTATAGAAAGGAGTAGATATGAAATAACCAAAAGTGGCAAATTTCCACAACAAATGTCTCAATAGTGGAATGTGGGGTGGGGTAGACGGGTTGCTAAAAGCTCTGGGCACCATAGTCAAGTGCTTAAAAATCTGTGCTCAGCAACTCTCTACTCAATCTCTTAAGTTATGAAATTCCTGCAGTTCAGTTCACCTGTTTCTGAGCTGCCATCCTCCTCACTCTGGATTAATGTACTATAAATCCTATTTGGACGCCCAGAATGAGTATTCAGACTAATCCCAGGATTTGGGAAGGATTTTGAAGTTTCTGGATTAACTTGTTTGTTAGTGTCAGTGTTAATTTCAGCAGCTAGTTTTGATTTAGTCTTTTAGCAAAAATGTAAATTAGTTTTACTCAGACTATAGATGTTTTATATTTGTTAGCCTTATTGTAGTAGTACTCAAGTTTTAGTCTCATTTTTTGTCTTGCCTTTTTTTTTGTGCAGTGAGCTGTCACTGTTGTCTCTGTAGAGCTGCAACATTTGCCACTTTCTAAAGGCACGGTACGTAAATGTTATGGCATCAAACAGAAAAGACTCAGTAGAAACGGAATATAATATTCATAATGTTTTAATTAGAGTTTAATCACCTAAACCGAAGACCATACGACGGAAGGGTTATTAAGTTTGTTGCCATTTGCAGTCTCATTGCTATGTCACTGAATCTTACATACTGGACCTTTTTGTTAAAACACTTTTTGAAGAAAAAAAGAAAAGGTTGTTTGATTCTAGCTCCTCGAATTTGAATATGTTCTGGTGTCTTTAGTTTTGGATAGAGGAGGGTAATAAAAGTTTTAATTGCATGTGTTCCCTGCGATTAATCATGATTAATCGTATTATGTGCAAAATGAAGTAGTGTATGGCCAGCTACTTGTAAAATGTAGTGAGCTATGCTACAAGTTATACTACATTAAATGAAGCTTCACTACACTGAAGCTACCCACCAAAGAAATGTAGCATGCTAAACTACAATAAAATGACAAAAGTAGCTTGATTACATGAAAGCTATTTTTATTTTTACACATTAAACCAACTTTATTCCAAGCCATGTTACTAATAAAATTGCAAGACAAACAGCCAAAATGTGCACATTAGACTGCCCAGCCTTAGTTTTGGATCAGACAAAATAAAACCTCAGCTACCTGTGCTCTCCACCACAGAGCAGTGAAGTCATTCAGCGGTTGGATTCATTCATTAGTTTGTTGTGTCTGGATTTAGCTAGAGGCTTAGTGAGAAAGTTGGATAATGCAGTGAAACTACTTCAGATTGTACTGCCGACTGTAGACATTAAATTTAGAACTGACTCGCTTTATTTTAACAACTGACTTAAATAATCATGTACGTTACAGTTTTTATTAGTTAATCCAGCTGTTTTGTCGCTGCTTCTTATGTTGTCAAGAACTGATGTCACATAAAAATACTGACATAAGTTTACTGAATGCATCTTATCAGTGGTTGTGCAACAGCTAAATCAACATTGTAACTACAGCTACAATGGTTAATCAATTAGTTTCCAACTTTGAAATTATTTCCATGGTTTATTATATTCAAGACATTACCCTGGGAAAGACAGAAGTTGGCTTAAAGAGAGTTAATGAAAAGACACTTAGGCACATTTTATACTAATATTATAATGAAGTGGAAGTATTCAGTGTGCTTTGGACGTTTATTAATTATTGACTGTGATAGGTTACATATCACTAGACATAGCACCACTTTTGAAATATTTTACAATGTTGGCAGCTAGTTGCCTGTTACCCGTAAATGCTGCAGGTTGTTTATTTAAAAATTGCGACATCAAGTTTTCCTTGAAGAGTTAAGATTAATCCGATAGGTGTAGTTTTTGCAGAAACTGAAGGGTATAAGTAATAGTTAATCCCTGACTAACCCTGTTTGGTCTCGTCTGCTTGAATATGGATTAGCCTCCGTGTACTGAGGGCGATCATGGCAGAGGCGAGTGAAAGTAAAGCGGCATTACATGAGCATGAAGTGTTATGAATGCAGTGAAGAGGTGTTAAATATCTCAGTGGGTAAATGTAAGAGTTGTTGTTCTTTTTTTGTTTTTTTTTTTTCTTACGTTTAAAATAATGGGGTCAGTTAGTCATCCCCTCGCTGTGCCTTATGTTCAGCTGCAGGACAAACCATTAATGGAAACCTGTTAAAATAGTTTTTATTGAAAACTGATGTTCATTTCTTGGACTGAAATGATTTATTTGGAAGAAAGACTACAGGCTGACGCTTAAAAGGCCTCCATACTTTTAGTATCCAAGTAACAAATAATTACAGTGTTTATGAAACTAAACCACATTATAGTTTCATAAGCACTGCGACCACTTAGATGGTGAATAAATCTAACTTATTGTGCTCGATGTGGATCAATAGTATATGTGAGAGGACGTTTTATTTAGCTGAGAAATTGTTGTAAAGGCTTTTGAAACTGCGCATGACATTGCATTAAGGCGTGAACTAGAGGCACCTGCACCTTTCTGTTTAAGAGCGTGGCATTAACACACCCATCAGATCATTGGGTGGAGGTGAACACGTAGCAGACAAAAAGCTCAGCGGCAGCATCCACATTACTCTGATCAGCTGATCTGCCACCTTTTTTTGGAATGTATTCCGAATGAAAGGCTCGTGCTGCAGGGTTAGTAGTTGCATTTTAGTTCTGGTGTAATGACATTTTGATCCATTTATTTTTATTCAAATAAACATTTTTAACAGCATTTTCTAATTTTTTAGTTAAGAATATCTAGTGTCCTCTTTGGAGCTCTTCCTGCCACCAAACAGTACAGCTAAAAACCATTTCTGATTTATCAACATAAAATGCTGAGGTTCAGCCGATGGGGTCCAATTTTGTTTAACAACAAATGTGGCTCCTTCCTCTAGCTTCATATACAGTTTCAATTAACTGTATCTTCCAGTGTTTTCTTTACATGTTCTCCGCTTGTTGATGCTGACTAAACGGTCACAGAAAGATTGTGAAGAGTCTCTGGGCAAAAAAATGAATCAAAGGCAACTGGACTGTAATTGTATAGAAAGATGTTTCACTTCTTATCCAACGGGCTTCATCAGTTCAGATTGGTCAGACTAGTCCACGCTAGTCTAAGAAGAGAAGTTGTTTACATTGTGAAGAGTCCACAAATGTTAATTTTAAAGTAAAACCAAATGGATGTATTGTACAAACACATTTGCCTCTGACTTCCAGCTAAACCCCTGTGAGGTGCCACACAGGCTCTACTATTTTCTGTTATCAATGAATATAAATAATATAATCTGTAGCTTATTGTAAAACGTGCGTCCCCTCTGTCTGCAGGTAACACGGCGCTCCATGATTGTGCAGAGTCAGGCAGCCTGGAGATAATGCGGATGTTGCTGCAGTACGGAGCATCCATGGAGCAGGATGGCTACGGCATGACACCCCTTCTCTCTGCCAGCGTCACAGGCCACACGAACATCGTAGATTACCTGACAACGCACCAGCAGGTTGGGGTCTCTGTTGCTTACAATGGAGTTTTTGTCTTCATAGATGATGTTTTAATGAATTCAGTACTTTGAAGAAATATTAAAAAAATAACGGTTTCACCTCTGCAGACAAGCCACACGGAACGCATCGATGCTTTGGAGCTCTTAGGAGCCACATTTGTGGATAAAAAAAGAGACCTGCTTGGAGCTTTAAAATACTGGAAGAGAGCCATGGACCTCAGGTACACGGACAGCAACAACGTTGTCCATAAACCAGAACCCAAGCAACTCATCATGGCCTATGACTACGCCAGAGAGGTGAATTTTAATGAAGTCTTGTCTTTTTACTGCAGTTATTCCATGTAAAGTGTTATTATTGCTGACATGGTTGTGGTTTTGTAAAGGCCACAGACTTTGAACAAGGTGACCTCTTTAAATTTACTATGCAGGAAATGAGCATTTTTGTTCTCAGTATTTGAGAGACAGGCTGTAGACTAGAGCATCTGCTGTGAAGAAATAGAATAAAGAAAAAACATTTAGGATCATGCTTGTATCATGAAAAAGAATTATTAATGTGTGTTCAGTATGATACACAGAGCGCATACTGCAACAGTCTGATGTCAGGTCAATTTGTTTGCTTTGTTTATGCACCTTGAACTACTTAAACTGCTGCACCCTGTCTTCATTTTAACCTTGCTGTCTTTTTCTCAGGTAACAAACGGAGAAGAGCTGGACGGTTTGATATCTGACCCCGATGAGATGCGCATGCAGGCTCTGCTCATCCGCGAGAGAATCCTCGGTCCGCAGCATCCAGACACGTCTTACTACATCCGTTACCGCGGTGCTGTCTATGCTGACTCTGGGAACTTTGAGCGCTGTATCAATCTGTGGAAGTACGCGCTGGACATGCAACAGAGCAACCTCGACCCCCTGAGCCCCATGACAGCCTCCAGTCTGCTGTCGTTTGCCGAGCTCTTCTCCTTCATGCTGCAGGACAGGGCCAAGGGGCTCCTGGGGACATCGGTGTCATTTGAGGACTTGATGGGGATCCTTTCTAAGAGTGTGTTAGAGATTGAGCGGGCGATCAAACAATGTGGACCGATGCCTCCTGACCCTGCCCAGCTCAGCAAGGCTCTGTCAATCATCCTGCACCTCATTTGTCTTTTGGAGAAGGTGCCATGTACCGCAGAGCAGGACCACTACAAAAAGGAAACAATCTATAGGTGTGTTGTATGTGGGAAAGAATGCTGTTAAATATGCGTGTAAAATGTGATGGTAGGGCTGGGCGATAAAAGATAGCTGTCTGATGTAGTAAGACCAGGGTTGTCTGCAAACTGTACCCACCAAGAGTAGCAATACAACAAACTTAGGCCTAAAAAAAATAAATGTTGGTTTCCGATTTGTT
>JANJYP010243515.1:0-10162 GCA_024605115.1 Rastrelliger brachysoma | reverse complement strand
TTTGTCGGTCCATTCGCTTTTTAACACTTTTCTCTACACCCAGGTCTTCTTTGCTCGTGTCTGTGCACGCACGCTGCTTGTTTTGGTAAAAGCACTTGTTTAGACCCACCCACATCAAACTGGAGCACCAATAGGAAGCGTCGATTCGACTTTAAGAACTCTCAACGTGAATTCCTATTGGTCCAAATATACTATCAAGTAATGCCCATAATAAATAGTGTTTATAATGAAACAACACATTCCTGTCGATAACAGCTTTATATTGTGGTACATAAACATGCACTTGTATTTATCTGTGCTGTTTTGTCTANTTCCCCCCCCCCCCCCCTCCTTTTTTTTTTTTTGGTGCTATATTCATCATTGTACATACACCTGTTTCAATAATGGTCTTAACTCATACTGGCTGTAAAAACAAGTGGGATGGCCACCAACTGCTTGGCTCATCTCCCATGTCCTGTTTCTAGGAATGCTGCAGCATGACTGAGCTGTCACACCTGCCCCTGTTGCCTCACAGATGACCTACTTTTACAGTGATGTATTTAGATGTTCAGACATGACCTGTAGGATCCAAGGTTTGACATTTTGTCATTTGATCCTCAGTTAAGTTTACCAAAGTCGTGTGTGTGTATGTGTGTGTGTGCCACTGTGTTATGTAATGACTCAGTAACCAAGATTACTATGAGTGTCCCATTTGTTGGAGACAGGCCTTTACTATGTCAGCAGATATCCACCCTGCCAAACTGTGCGAATCACAGATTTCTTATCTAAGTTTAGTAGGAGTTATGCAATTTTAAAGTTCATCAGCGCAACCATGCAATACAAAAGTGTTTAATTTTGTGTTTCAAGCTTTTTTCAGCCAATCGCTTAATGGCAACCTGTTTTTTTTTTATTTTTTATTTTTTTTTTTTATGAATTGCCCTAAATGGTTGTTTCATTTCTTTTAGGAGTAAAGATACCAAGCATTGGTAACATAATCATTAAGCTGACCTATTGATAGTCTAAGGTCTAACTTTGTTGTTGGTTCATTTGTGCAAATAAAAACAATCAATGTATTTATTTAAAAATGAGAAACAGTACTCAGACCCTTTTACTTAAGTAGAATTATAGAAGTACTATCAGCATCATCAGCCTTTGTCTTAACTATCTTACATATATTACACTATAATATAATCAGATTATCATTACTGATGTATAAATGTGGAAAATGAACTTTATGCTTTGTGTCAATGTGGAGCTGATTTCTACTACTTTATATACTTGGATAGTTTATCTATAACAATAAATCACATTTTATGAATATATCATGTACACAATTGATGGTTCTATTTCCCAGATTGACAGGATAAATCTGGGTGCTTGGTCCTCCCTCATTACCACCACTAAGATGCCAAAACCCTTGACCCTAACTACTCTAGTAGAGCTAGACATACTGGACAGTGCTGGAGTATTGTTTTTTCTTTTACCTTATGAGGGCCTTAAGGCTCTGGTCAGTTGCAGTCTGATTGCTGTGTTTTTTCTTTATTCTTTAGAAATACATTGTTTTTTAATAATGTTGGAATGTGTGCTAGGATGTTTTGTTTTGTTCTGATGCAAGTGTTACAGTCACTCAGGAGTTTTACGCAAAAGAACACAGTCTATCAAGAAACAGTTTCTTATGTGGATAGAGAGAAGAGAATGGATTGAAGTGATATTCATTACGCAGGATGTTTGAAAGTTTGTATTTCAGGTCACACTCAAGGATGAGGTCAAGAGGGAAGATCGAAGGAGCCATTCAGAGGAAGACACCGCATCTGTGCATATTTCCTTATCTGTAATAGTATAAAACCACTGGATCAGGGACAGACAGGTTGTCAGAGTGCAGGCTGACTACTCTTCTGTTGTTGGCTAGGGTGATGCATTCTGATCCAGGATTCTGTAAACTGCTCATTGCTTGCTGAAAAGATTCACTAAAGAAAATTCAACTAAAGTCACTTGAGTGGACATTCATTCATTTGACTTTAAACTGGTTGCTAAGAATTCTGAACATTGCACTCACCCTTAGGGGGTGAGGGTTTTCTCTCTCTCTCTCAACAGTGACAACAGAGAAAAAACTCCTTCAACAGCTTACATGAATTTTGCAATAGAACCTCTTTCATCAGCTACAACATCACTGTTCCCAGTACCTCTTGTCCACACTCATGTTTTGTATATTATTGTATATAGTGTTTTGAGATGTTTTTATTGTTTATTTGATTCAATTTTGATCTTTTATTTTATTTTGGAAATACTGTTATGTCAATTTTGAATTTCCCGTTAGGGAGATCAAAAAAGTTGCCCTATCCTACTCTAAGCGGTAGAAGAACGCTGCTGGATAACCAGAGCAGGGCCAGTCTCATCATATTTTTCCTGTAACCTCACAGGGATATGACAAAATTACACCCACTGCACTGATGTATTGCAAAAATGCAACTACAGCTGTAAGATGGATAAAATGCCCCCCCTGCTTGTGCTTTGGCCAGAGGTCAGCACCTCAAAGGCTGAAAATCAGAAGAATTGGAAGGTCTGTTTACCTCTAAATATGGAGCAGAATCATGTAGGGCAACGTAAGTAAGATAGTGCCATCTTGTGGAATTTCTGTTGCTTTACATTAAGTGATGTATTTAAGAAAAATATGCCAAAATAAATACACAGCTAAGCTATCCAACAGCAGCTAATATTTTAATGTACATACATTACATTGGGTTGAGGACTCCAGACTCTGCAAATGTGTTCAAAAAAGTTAGGCAACAAACGAAGTGTAGGAAGATGAATAGAAGGAAGCATTCTAATGCATTTTACATCAGGAGGCTTGAACTTGCAGTCCATATATGGCCCAAGGACCACTCAAACACAACAGCAACTGTCAAGACACTGAAAGGAAGCTGTTGGTGGTTTTTTTTTTTTTACCAGCAACCACAGATAGCCTGCTAAAGTGCTGCATGACAGTGTGGTATCAGGCTGTTCTGCAGGCAATGTTTGTGTCCACACACATCAAAGAAAACCAATACATTTAACATTATCCAATCAATGATTTATTATTAGATAAATGTTTTACCATCACCAGTGTTACACTGGCAAGGTTTTCATTTGCATTAATTAATCTGCACTATCCTTGTCTTCCTTTTATCCTACTTCTGATTCAACTGCTTTTTTCAGTTTGTTACAGTACAGTACTGTAGTGCCTTGTCAATAACAAGACTAGGCCATCAACAAATCTTAATCTTGTCTTTACTCTCTGCAGTGTGATGTCTGAGCCATAGAAACGACAAGCATGAGTTTATTTCAGTTCAAGGCCAGTAGATGGCAATGCATGACAGTAACTACTGTGCAGCACACTCTCAACACAATACATACACAATATGGTGCAGCTTTCTATTAGATTGATGTAGCATTTATTTTTAGGGTTAATGTGCATTACTTATGTTTTTGTGTGTTTCTAAAAGTGAAAACAATGGACAATGATAAGAGGCAGATTTAATGGTGAGACTAATGGATAATAGGCAGTGTCTGGAAAATAATGTGGAGGATACAATGACTCTTTAAATTTGGATGTATTACATACAGGCTTTCATCATTTTAGAATTAGAGAATTAGCAGATGCAAAATATTATCAGGATTTTCAAATTCTAATTGAGGGTGTAAAAAACTAATGTTTCTATAGCTATTAATCAAACTCACTGAACTACCCAGAGCAGCAATGTCTTACTGTTGTCAAGAATGCAGCTTAAGTTTTATGTGTCTCTAGCAGGAGACACAGTCCTCTTATGATGTAAATTTCCATTGAAATTCTCTTTTTACTTTCCACCCTTTTCAGGATAGTTTAGAGGTCAGTGGACAATACACAATGACCCCCTGGATCTCGTAGACAGTCAGTGTTCTTCTCAATGCCATCCACCTGACACTGTTAACCATGAGACAAACCTTGAACTCCAAGAGAAGGACATTTTCCCTTATCCTACACCACCTCTTCACTGATACTTTTCTAAAATTTTGTATATTCTTTAAATTAATCCAACTTGTATCACTGGATAGAATTGAATTCTGCTCTTCTAGTGAACATCTAGCGAATTGCTGCACTGTGTTCATTAATATCTTTTGACCCACAGTGCCCTTATCAGTCCATATGAGATCAACCAATAATTTGCCCACCCACACACACACACATACACACTTGGACGTCACAGTTGGTGTTACATAAGTCTGCTGACGCAAAAAGGGGGGTAAAGTCCATTCTACATTAATGTAGGACATTTGGCAAGGGTCAGTGGCTCAAGCCGTTTCCAAACAGGACTAGTAAATGTTTATTATATGATGAAGTTTTTTGTTTACTCTCTCTTACTAACTAAATGTATGAATGGCAAATATGATAAAATGAAGCCATGACTTCTACACAATTGATTGCTGAAAAAAAGTAGTTCATGAAATCTTTCATTAACTGAAGACAAAATACCACTTAACTACTACAGTTTATAAGGTATAATAAAGTTAAACTTTTATTGCAAACCAAACATGGTCACATAAATCTTAAACAATTTTACAATTTACAGTACATTTAACATGAATTGTTACATATACATATATAAGCATACCTTTAGTCATTTTTTGTTCAATATACATTAAAAGTAGTACACATGACTCCAAATATACAAACAAACTTAAATACCGTCAAACTGCATTACAGCAATATTAAAATGGAATGTTCAGTTTCAATGTCGTCGGCACGGTGGCAGGCCGCCGTTGCATTATTATGAGGCAAGTGGAAGACTATATGAGGGGGGCGCAGCTGATAAGCAGAACCACACAAACACTTCTGAAAACATCACTCTCTTTCTCACCTATAATATAGCAGCAATGCTCTCATTCTCTCTCTATCAGCATTATTGTTTATGTGCAAATGAGATATGACACATCATATGAGTTCCCATGTCTTACATGTTAAAGACAGAACTAGTATATTAAGTCAGTGCTACATCACTCCTCTCTTGTGTCTTAAAAATAAACCTAACTCCTTCCATCTGCAGTCAGGTGTAGAGTAGATGAAACATAACTTGTTGACATTGAGTTGGATACAGACAAACCCAAAAGATGTGAAATCTGATGGAGAGAAAAAAAAGGCACCTTTGAGAGAAATAAAACGTCCCCCTCTGTAACATTCAGCTTCAAATGACTCCCTTTTTCAAACACACAGAAAGTAAATAAGAAGAAACTAAAGCACCAAAATGAATGTCATCTCCAAGCTACTGAGGTGAAGGTAGGTCCCCATGGATGGACAGAGGGAAGATGTTTAGCTACATGAATGCAGAAGCAAATCCTTTTCAGGGCTGGTATGGTCCAGCCTTCCTCATTTGAATAAGATGGCGGTTGGTGTGTGTGCTTGTCGGTTGTGGCTTTAGGGTCGAGGGAGGCTTTTAAGCTGCCTGACCTATGTGCAAAGGACCTCCAAAGTTGGGTAGAAGATGAGCAATCACAAGCTGAAGTGTTGTAAGGTTTGTGTCTGTTGTCAGTTGAAGAATTTGTGCGTTGGTAAATCAGGGTAAGATGGAGGATTGCATTTCAACCCCATAGAGTCATTTAGTTATGGCAGACATCCTCTTGTAGCTTCTTAAATGCATTCAAGATTTGGAGAGATTAAGTACACATGTATCATGTATGGAAGCAGGATCTTTGCTGCAGGGGTTGGTTCAGAAATATCCACCATCAACAGGAAATGCAGGGTGGGGTCAAGATGCAAGTGCATTGGACATGGCACAAGTTCATGTCCTGTAAGTCTAAATATGAGTTCACATTGACTGCCTTTATTTAGATCCTATAGGTAGGAGTCCATAGAAGGGGCATAGGAGAAGCCCACGAAGGCCTCTGCAGCCTCTTTGATGCTGGCTGTGACAAGTGCACTGTCAGGGGAACAGCCGATGGAGCTGGGCACCGGTTCATCTGTGAACTCTGGATCAAAGTGCCGCAGGTCATTGGGTCCCGTCTAAGGAAGGAAGGGAAGAAAAAAGAGAAGGAGGGTATTAGTCACTGTGTAATGGCCGTTCATTCAAAATACCTCACCATAATTGGAAATTTTTAATTTATGGTAAGAATGTTCTACATGCTTGATATAAATGAAACTAATAAGTTACAAGGACGAGCAAGTAAGTCTGTAGACTTTGTCTATTACAATGCAGAAAATCCTAAATGTGTCATCATCAACACTATGGAGTATTAAAAAGGAGCATACCACGTTGGGATTGAAGGGAGGGGTGATCTTCTTGGCGTTGAGGTCATCCCAGTTGATGGGGGAGAAGAATACGTGGTTCTTAATTTCAATCTGAGAAGAGATAGAAGTTAATTAACACAAACACATACAATATATGAACCAAGATACACGCATGCAACCACATGAGCAAGTACTTACAAAGTCCTCTGTGCAGCCGAGCCTCTTGGTTCGGTCTTTCTGCAGAAGACCCTCCAGCAGGTGTCTGGCTGCGTTGGAAATGTTGGGTTTCAGCTGTAGTGGTTTGTTCAGGATGTTGTCGTACATCTCAGCTGTGTTACGGCTGTAAAATGGAGGCTGATGAGGGACAAACAGAACCAGTTAGCATTGTGGTTCAACAAGAAACGTAAAACATGCATGATGTATGTGTAAAATGTATGTTGTTTTTTTTTTTATATTACTTACCAGGCCATATAGCATCTCATAGAGAACAGCTCCTAAACACCACCAGTCTACTGTCCTGTCATATGGCTGCTTGTGTAGCACCTCAGGAGCTAAATACTGTGGAAGGAAGCAGACAGGTAAGATTAGTAAATTACATTACTAATACTGCAGTGTGTGTGTGTGTGTGTGTGTGTGCGTGCGTGTGTGTGTGCGTGTGTGTGTGTGTGTGTGTGTGTGTGTGTGAGTGAGTGCTGTCATGATGCAAAAAATTGAAGTATCATCTTTACCTCTGGTGTACCGCAGAAGGTTGACGTGGTCCCATTGGGTTCAATGTTCTCCTTGCACAGGCCAAAATCTGTGAGAATAATGTGCCCCTGTGAGTCTAGCAGGATGTTCTCTGGCTTCAGGTCTCTGTAGACAATGTTGAGTGAGTGGAGGTAGCCCAGTGCACTAGCAATCTCTGCTGCGTAGAACCTGGCTCTGGGTTCAAGGAAGCAGCGCTCTCTTTGTAGATGGTAGAACAACTAGAAGAAAATAAGAAAAAAAGAAAGAAAGGTTAGTGCAACGGCTCTAAAATTAGAGTCAGGAGACATGATTAGAGACAGAGGAGGAACTGGATGAGAGGAAATAAAAAGGCAGGAAGGTGACAGCTTAAAAAGTTTGACAAGGGGAGAATGATGAAATGAGGGCCAAAGGTGGGGTAAAAGGCCAGTGGGATGGAGGGAAGAGAACGGAAGAAAAGAGAAAGGGTACAAGAGAGTAAATGTGTCCTGTTTCCTGACGAGGTCCCATATTTAATCAGTGCTGTCTTTGCTCGTCCAACAATCACAGGAAATTAGCTCGATTAGACACACACTGAGTCTGAATGGTGTTGCTAATTTTGGCCTGAGTTTCACCCGCTTTCCCAACCCACCCCATGATTTCCTGAGAGGTGTTTTCTTTAGAGAAAGAAAGGCAGAAAAAAAGACAGAGAACGACGGCCTCTATTCTGCTTCTCATGACAGGATATCCCCTCTGTCTGTCTGTCTGTCTGTCTGTGTCTCGGCCTCATCCGTAAGTCTGAGTTTATTAGTTTTCATGTTCACAGTTAGTGACTGAACAGAGGCAAAATCTACATTTAGAAAAATAAAGATCTTTGCTTCTGTATCCCTCACTACTTTCCTAGCACTCTGAATTGAATTTGTCCACCGTCTCATTTCCCTTCTTCCTTGGACTATGTCTATATGTGAGATGTCCTCCTTTATTAAACAGCTCTGTCATCTCTCACTCATATCCTGTTTCTTTTCTGGCAACCTTTCAGCCGGTAACTCACCTCTCCTCCATTGATGTAGTCCAAGATGAAGTATAGTTTGTCTGCTGTTTGAAAAGAGTAGTGCAGGCCCACCAAGAATGGGTGCTTGACATTCTTGAGTAGCACATTCCTCTCTGACATGATGTGTTTCTCCTGAGGAAAACAAAAGGCCATGGGTTAAAGAGGTTGGCGAAGAGATACACTATGTGTTGATTTATGTGTACCTGTGTATGCATTTACCTCCTTCTTCTTTAGGATGGCTTTTTTCTGTAAGACTTTGACAGCATAAAACTGATCATCTGCACGGTGGCGTGCTAGCAGGACTTTGCCAAAGCTGCCTTTGCCGATCACTTTGAGGAAGTGGAAGTCGCTGGGTTTGGCTGAAGGGTTGGAGGATGGCCCGAGGTTGATCTGTTGGGATGGGCTGGGCTGCAAATATAATAAGTTTATGAAATTAGAGACATAATATGGACCTCAAAATGTATTGTAAACATAAACAGAGGATATGAGTGTGTATGCAGGCATATGGTAAAGCATAAACACAGGAAGAAGCACACAATCCAGTGTTTAATGCAAACATACTTACAGGAGGAGAAGGATTAGCGTTCATGAGCTCAGCATCCTGAGGAGGACTCAGGTTCAGAATAGACTGAACCTCGGGACTAAAAAAAAGAGTTTAAACTTAATTTAATAACAAAGCATCAAAAGTATTGTATGACTACATAACAATAACCTTTTTTGTGAATCAGCTGAACTTGAAGTCATATTAAGCCAAAAAGTTTGTCCAGAGGACATATAACCATTATTTCTGCTTGTTTCTCAATGTTTTGTCTTGCAGTAAATGCAGAACAATAGCATGAATCAGATGGTACTCACTGCTTGCAGGCGTAGGAGTTTGTGGCAAGCCTCTGAATGAAGTCGTTCAGACCCATTTTCCTCTGTTTCATAAAAGCTGCAACAATAGAGAGAAAGACAGTTAAAAAAAATTGTTTAAATAAAAAGCAAAAAGATGTCATGAGGAATAGTCAGCATCCATACCGGTGACTAAAGCCACTAGCCCTCTAGATTTCGAGTAAGTCAGGGCAGGCTTTTCTGTTTCTGACTTGATCGTCATGATGTGATGAGTTCCACAACAGCTCTGTACTCATCAACTAACTAAAACCAAAATGCAATAATGTAACTTTTGGCTCCTCTTTTATAAGATACCAAATGAGGGAGGAGCTGCGCAACAAACCCACACCCCTTGGTGGGCGTGATACTTTGTCAACATGTCATTATATTAAATGGACGGTGATAAGATGATCGATCCCGTTCTCGACCAATCAAAGACCGTTGCGCTCCCTGCGTCATGGCCGCGCCTCAAGATGTGCTTGCGTCAAAACCATAGAAAAAAGGAGAGCTTTTTTTCTAACACCACTGAAGTAGAAAAGTACTGTTTGCACATACGTTTGTGCAACACCATGGCAACTTTGCTTAATATGATTTTTCGATGAGTCTGACTGAAATTGTCCAACATAAAATTCTTACTAAGGAACAGCAAATACTGTAAAAGCTAATGACATCCAGATGTGATCATTAAATTCCATAAGGCGTCCTTAGTTTTCCAGGAGGACAGGATTAACTATAGATTGTACAAATATATGCGTAAGTGAAACTTTGATATTCTTACTTGTTCTCCACATTGATTGTTTGGCCACATGGGGCCAAACTATATCAATGTCCCTGTGTAAACCCACCTTGAGTTTGCAACAACGTCCAATGCAAATAAGCTGATAGCCTTTTAAGTGAAGCCTGCCGGCTTCACTGTTTGGCTGCTTCTCAATTAAAACGGCCAGGAGTGACGCAGGTCCCCTCGGTATACAAAAGAGGAGAGGGAGAGCCTGAGTCGAGGGAGGCCAAATGCCAAGAAAAGCCACTGGTAGTGGAAAAGTACAGACTTAGGAACTCCAGAGTACATACAGGCCAAACGAAAGAAAGGAGAGACCAGCTTCAAAATCTGACTAAAGCCACAGACAGACCTATGAGAAACTGACAATACACTTTAAATGTAACCAGAATGTAATTAGGTGGAATAATGCCACTTTGTGCAGCCTTCACTGGCACACGGATAACCAGACAGGCTCTGCTAGGTACGGTTATGTAAGTGACCAGGTTTAAGTTTTATCTACACCCCTGTGTGGAATGAGAGTGCGTAACGCGATACCGCTTATGAA
>JANJYP010243499.1:0-11960 GCA_024605115.1 Rastrelliger brachysoma | reverse complement strand
TATTGTCATGAACACATGCCCTTAATACTCAAGGTTCTCAAGGATCAGGTTCAATTACTGAGATGAAGTTTGTGTAATCATTTTAAACTGATAATTAACAGTAAATAACCATTACCACCACCTACAGTAAATAACCATCCTGTACTTGTGTGATGTACCCATAAAGCATTGTTTCAGTCCTTCACAGCCACCTGTCTAGTTTGAGGCTGACTTGATGTCATTGTCATTTTGAGACTTGAAAACACAGATGAAAATTGATTACCCTTTAATAAAGACACTTAAAGAAAAGTTGTTTATGTTTGTTTTGTGAAACAGCTCAGTCCTTCAGCAGAAGGATTCTCGGTTATTGAAGGAGGGTTAAACTGAGGAAAACGTGTTGAGTTGCTCTTTAGTCCAATTGCTCTTGACCAACTCTCTTTAGATATGAGGCATAGATTTTATTTCAATATATTGGCTGCATATTTTTTTCAGCAATGCAAACTAAATGGAAATTCAGTCAAAATGTTAGATTTCATCAATAAATGTAACAAAAGTTTTCAGAAATGCTGGTTCTCATTCTGCCATCTTTCTTTAAACACGTTTAGAATAAGTTGACTTTACATGTAGTAATTTTGCAAGTGCAGTATCCCAGAATTCCCAGTGTGGCCCATATAAAATCTTCCCCAATTGACTACATTGCAATAAATGTGTAAAGGAGGGAATCTGAAACTATGTTTAAAAGGTTGAGTAAAAACTTGTGTTGGCAAGATCAAGTTTAAATGTACACAACACATGTTCTTGCTGATTTCATCAAACAACCCACTGATAACTGATATAATAGCTTGGCATATAACAGATATGCTTCTGCTCAGTCTTGTAATATGATTTTACGAACCCTGAAACTGGGACAGATAAAAGGAATGATGTAGTCATTATGGACTTTCCTGACATGATAAAATGTCTGCTGTCAGCCGGGGCAATCCTGCACACCCTAATTAACCAACACAAGTTGCTTATTTTAGCTGAGCCACCTTTTGTGTGAGCATGAATGCTAGAAACCATCAAACAATAAACATCTTATGTACATATAGCAAATAATATTTTAGAACAAGTTTCAGTTTCTAAATTTATAGGAAGTCTTATAAAATCATAAAATATTTGTTTTCAGCACAATAGTAAAAAATATTGGAATCATCAGTAGAAGAAGACATATGTTAACTAAACAAATCTTTCTTGACTTATATTACATAATGATTTATTCTTACATGTCATACTGTAATACTCTTTGGGCCAACACCTTTAACAGGAACCCCGACAGTGTTTTCACTATGCAAAAAATGTTTTCAAAATGGATTTTACTTAAACTTCCAAATTCATAAATAAAGAAGGTGAACCCGTCATTTCCGAAGGACAACTTTTGTTGTTCCCAAATCATATTTACTCCACCAGTTTAAAAGCATTTAAAAAATTAACCATACTCTTCTCTTTGGATCAAAAGTGATGCAGCATCATCACATTCATATTTTATGCATTTTTGTTACACTTTTAATTCCTTTATTTGTTATATTTAGCATGTATTTGTCTGTCTTTCTGTAGTATTTATGTTTGTATGTTGTATCTCTCACAATAGGAGGGCTACCTAACAAGCCCTTATGGGTTTTATTTGCTCTTTCTGCACATTTCTCTTTTGTTAGTTATTGTTTTCTTTTCTTAATCTCAAACAAATTCTGCATATATTCCTTTTTTCTTTATCTGCATAACTGGGGTCGATCCTGATTATGAGAATTATCTCTAACCACATGCAGCTATCATGTGTGAGTTTGATACTGTCACATATTTTTATCATTTCGGGTGCTCAAACCATCCTCACCGGGCGCGGCGCTGTTTGAAGCAGGCACGGCTGTCAGCTTGGGTTGTTTCCATTGAAAATAGCAGTGCCTATATACAGTAAATAGTCATGAAAAAAAGGAAAAAAAGGAAACGGGATTTTTAATTTANTGAATTTAAATTTATACATTTACTTTGTCTACTATAGTGCTATTTACCTCTTGTTTATGTTTGCAAATTTTATTTTATCATGTTATTTTTGATCTGATATCTGTGAAACATGCAATAAAGTTTGTATGAAAAAATAGATGGTAACCCTAGATATGTGGAACTCTCGCGAGATGTGCTGTTTCATTTTTGTAATTTTTTAAAATTAGAATGTTTTATGATTTGATGAAACCTTTGTTAATAATGTCTTATTAGGTTCCTGCATAAACCCATTGGATATGGGTAGGGACAGATCACGGTTTTAGTTGAACCGATTGCTTGACATATATCTCGCGGGAGTTACAACAAATTTAGGGTTACATCAAGACACGACCAAAGCGCTCAAAGTCGGAAGTTGGTATTTAGTTAGTGTGACACTTGACAAAATGGCTGAAGATAACACTTATGAGTCGATGCTCTGCGTGAAGCCCGAGGTTCACGTTTACCGGATCCCGCCGCGGGCCACTAACCGTGGATATCGGTAAGATAACTGCGGAAACCCGAAACATTAGCGGCGGTGAACTGACGAGTCAGCGAGTGTCGGTCAGCGAGCTAATGTCATGCATCCATTATCGGACATCTATGAGGATAGAAGTTTATTTCTTCTATTTTTCCCAATTAAAATGTGTCGGGTGTTTCCAGTGCGCACGACCAGATGCTACGAACGATTAAAGTTAAAGGGCAAAGCTGGCTATATGTGCAAAAACAATATTTGAAACTCATTTACCGCAGTACGTTAGCTTAACTAGTGCTGAGGTTACAGAAATAGAATACCGTCACCAAGAATTTATCTTTACCTGCAGCGCAGACTGTAAAAATAAGTACATGTACTCTTAAGTCGGGAGAAATGTTTGCAGACATGACATTGCAGATAACTTTATATTGGGATGTTTTTATTTAGAAAAATAGTAGGGACAGTTGTCCGATAAAGGATGCAGCATTGAAAGCTAATTCCTAGTGCGCCTGTGCGTGTGTGTAGCCGAGACTTCATGTATTTCGTTTATGTAAAGTTTATCGCAGCTCATAAGGGGCCTGCTCAGCATATTATTTGTCTGTCTACATAAATAAACTGATGCAAAATGTTTTGGTCTGAAAAAACAACTTTCATGATATTCAGACAGTTTTACAATCTTGATTGGACAATAAATTTCACATTTTCCTTCCCTCATAGTTTTGTTTTTGTACTTAATTAATATCATAAACGTATATTCAAACTCAGCCAACAAAGATTTAGGGCCTAATAGGAGCTGTAATAGGTCTACTGATATCACATATTTTATATATCAGAGCACCCCTACTCTGCTAAGCCCCAATAAAATGTGTTTCAGTGAACCAATAGATTTGAAGGGGTGCACACTTTTTAGACTTTTATGGCTGACATTTACAGTTTTGCTTTTCTTTAGCCCATAAATGTTTCATGTTAGCCTTCCCAAAATCTGTCAATTTCACTTCCCCTTTTTATGAAAAAAGCTGCAGCTGCTTCATGACGAAGTCAACCATTTCCTTAAATAATCATCACAAACTACTTCTGTGCTTAGCTTTTATGTTTGTCTGTGTTTCTAGTGCTGCTGACTGGAAGCTGGATGAGCCTGCGTGGAGCGGTAGGATGAAAATCACAGCTAAAGGCAAGATGGCCTACATCAAGTTAGAGGATAAAAACACAGGTAGACAAAAAAAACTTTTGCTCTTACACATATAACCACGTGGGATATTTGTGTGTCTTGTTTATAATTCACTGTCATGCTGGCCAGTATTTTGCAGTACTCACTGTCTCATCCATAGTAACACTGCTATTACAGTGTGATTAAAACAGCTGGCGAAACCAGCCTTTTTTACTTGATTACTTTTGACACAGAAAATCACCCTGATCACATGGATGTCTGTGAATATGCACTTTACAGGAGAGCTGTTTGCTCAGGCTCCAGTGGATCAGTATCCAGGAAGTGTAGTTGAAGCGGTTACAGACTCCAGCAGGTACTTTGTGATCCGGATAGAGGATGGCAATGGTAAGCAGCTTTCATGTGAACTATGTCAATGAAAATGTAAATTATGCAGAATTCAGTTACCACAGTAGTCCAAATATAAGATGACTCTGAAAAGGCCATTAAAAAAATAAAATAATAAACATTTTGAATGAAATAAAGTAGGAGGAGATATACTGTAGTCTCTTGATTGTAATGTTGCATTTATTTAGCAGGATGATGTATGGATGTAAAAATATAGATTCTCCAAGAGATTACATTTTTGTGATTACTGACGCTGTTAGTGGAGTATAAAAATGACCCTCCCTCTGCAGTTCTGTTATGTATTAATTTTTTTAAAAAATTGGACTAATTTTGGGGTCCAATGATGGTTGAGTGGTTCGTGTGCATGCCATGTACGCAGCCAACCCTGGTTCGAATCCTGGCAAGAGGTCCTTTGCTGCATGTCACACTTCCCCCTCTCCCATGATTTTCTATCTCATGACTGTCTAAAAAAATGTCTATGCCCCAAAAAAGCTTAAAAAAATAAGACTACAGTACATATAACAAAACCAATAATTTCTTCTGGTTTCCATCGTAAGTGCATCAGTATTCAGATTGGACCATAGAAGTGGAATATTTCCTTGAACAATAGAAATATTCCCTCTTTGTTTTTAAATTTTAAAAACTAGTCCTGCATTGTTGATAATCTTAATGCCTTCAGAGCTCCTGAAGACTTTAACTTGACCCAGCAGCGTCTGTCACTCTTAATACTGAAGGTGACAATAGACGATTAATCCCTAATGGATTTTTTATAAACACCAGTCTGTTAATGGCATTTGCCTAGTCACTAAATGCAAGACAACTCCACTTTTGTAAGTTTGTAAGTCTTAAAATTGGGTTAATATGATGTTTAAACTTGATCCATCACAGTTGTCCTCTGCTCCACTTTGACTTTTTTATATACATCTTATTGCAGGAATATGTGTGTTTTTTTTAATCAAAAACGGGATGCAAAAGTTATCTAAATGTGTTTTTGTCTTTGTAATTATTTTAATTAAAGGACGTCATGCTTTTATTGGTCTTGGCTTTACTGATCGTGGCGACTCATTTGACTTCAACGTGGCTTTACAAGACCATTTTAAGTAAGTTCTCCTCCTTTATGCTGCCTTTTTAGTTTCTGGGGTCATATTCACAAATCTTTCTCAATGTTTTAAATATCTTGTAGAGTTATAAGAAAGTGAAAATAATGGAAATAATGGGTATGTGTCAGTTCTCACTTAATGCTAAAGCTCAATTATAAGTATGGGAGTGCGACCTACTCACAGTTGGTCTCAACGTGCACGTGGCATTTGATTCCTGATAGGCTCATCTGATATTTATAAGACCAGTAAAAGCAATATTACAATTATTTCTAATTAGACAGGTTCTTTGTACTCCTGTGCATTGATTTTTATTCATTCACCGGTACACATTATACACATCATGAAAATGTTACACTGTATTATAACTTTTAATTGTAGGTGCTGTTTTTTTATTCTTTGTTCTGCTATAGCATTAATTCAGTGATTTATGTCTATCCAAACTACCGTTATTGATTATTATGTTATGCTTTCATATTGTTTTCCTAAAGGTGGGTGAAGCAGGAAGGGGAGCTTGCAAAACTGGAAGCTACTCAGAGTGCTGCACCCAAGCTGGACCTAAGCTTCAAGGAAGGACAGACGATCAAGATCAGCATCGGGGTGAGCATGTAGCCCAGTCAATTATACTGTGTTGAGGTTTTGTTTTTTTAAAGCATGAACAAACCAAAAAAAGATTTTTAAAATTTTATTTTTTGGTATATCAGGTCTAAGCCACTTGCATGTGTGGTCTTTGATTTCAAGACATTAAGCACTATTTATTAGATGAAGACATTTAGAAACTCTTCACTCTCTATCACAGAATATCAAGAAGAAGGAGGCAGGTGGTGCCAAACCGCGGCCCATGGGTAGAGGTCTACTCCCACCTCCACCAGGAGTGAAGGCTGGAGGTGTCATCCCGCCTCCTGCAGCCCAGCAGGTGGCCCCAGCTGCACAAACAAACACTGGTAATCACTGTGCATTTTTGTTAATATATTTTCGCCTTCTTTACATTTATCAAACTCACTATTTTTTGTTGTTTTTTTTTAATCCCCCTCCCCCCCTCCTCACTCAGCCACTCTTTTAGACTTCGGGTCGCCCGTCCCTGCAGCTCAGCCCAGCACTGACCTGTGGGGAGATTTCACATCAGCAGGTTCCAAGTAAGCTTCTCCAAAGACTGTGTCATATTATCATATCCATCTACCTGTGTTTGTTTTTCTCCTGCATGTCCTCACTCCATCATCCCTCTCACATCCCTGTCACCTGTCCTCCACAGCTCCAGTAAAGATGCTGTCGCATCGGGATGGGTGCAGTTTAGTTGAGTGTGGTGAGAAAACATGCACACACTCAGGTTCCAAACATTCCACGGACAGGATGATTGTGGCAAAAAAAGAAAGTAAAATGTTGGGGTACTGTTAGCAATCTTGAGCAGCCGTTTGCTGCACTCGTTCTATAAAGAGTCTGTACACACAAACCGTAGCTTGCGGACCAACAAACTCCAGAGGAACAAACAGCAAATGTACATATTTCTCACAGTTGTATCCCTTTGTTCCCTCATTGCTATGCAGTAGGACCTATCTTTGATTGTTTTGTAGTTAGGTCATCACTACACCTGTCACTGTTGGAGTCTCCGCTTTCTGCGGAACCAGTGAGCATATTGTTGGTTGAAGGGAAAGGTTGTATGGTCACACTAAGCAGGTGAAAATGTTTATCCATAGCCTTTAAAAGTGTTCTTCCCTTATTTTCTTTCTTTCTAGTCCGTTCTTTGACTTTGTGAATCAGATTGATGTCTGTTTTTCTTGACATCATGCCTTCACTCTCATTATCTCATTACACCAGCATCACTCATCTCAAGGTTGGGAAAGTTAAATAGTTTACCCAGTGAAGTATCCATGTTTTGCTTCATTCTATACCATGTATGTGTGTTTTATTTTCTCTTTGTAACTCTGTCATCTTCCTTGTTTTTTTTTTTTAATTTTAGGCAATCTTGCAAAGCTGAGATGATTTGTGGTGATACTAGTATTTGATGATTAGTTTTACATTAAAGCTCTTTAGCCCTCATCAAATATACCAGCTTTTGTTTTAAATCAGTAGTGTTGGAGAAAGGATTGCTGTGTCCTGTTTTTTTGGTGTGTTCACATTCATCTTGGTATACACCCTTCATTTGTCTTTGCTTTGTGTCTTTTTGCTTTTTTAATTGTGCCTTTTACCAAAATAATTTGCATCAAGTATTTGATGAAGTGCCTTTCTGAGGAAAAAAAACCCTAAAATGTAAGCCTATGTCTTCTTGTAAATAAACAATATATTTCATTTGTTTTTACTTGTTTTTACTGTTAATAGCATAGCGTAGACTGTCAGCCTGACATTAGCTCTTCATACTTATGCGGTCATCCTTAATGTATATAAGCTTTTAGTTTTACAGGTTGTGTTGATAACACAGCACATGGAGCTGTAGATGAGTTTAATTAGTTACATAAATGGAGGCTTTGTGAGTAATAACCCTGGCAGTCATTTTTTTAAACAAAGTGGCTATTTGACTACAAGTTGATTTATTGTTATATAATTGATTATATGCCCATGAACTGAAGATGATTTAATGGAAATGTTTTATCTTCTAAAATAATAATACATTTTATTTTATGAACAGTCACATTCAAAGATTATAGCAAAGGTGGGCCACAAAGATTTTAGTTTTGTGGTATTGGAACTGTTAATATAGGCAGTTAAAGGTTTTTCAAAAAGTTTTTGTGACTTACCTCAATACCTCACTTTTGTACCTCAATAATCAGGAAGGAGAGATTTAGAACACACTTTCTAACACTGTTACTAAGATATAGGCTATATATATATGAAAGAGATGTAAAGACTTGATGTTTTAAAATATATAACAAATTATCATTCCAAGCAGATTATTTTATGTCTTAAATCATCTCTGCATTCTTCTCTATTATCAGTAACCTCATCATGTACAGTATCAACACTTGTAAGGTCAAATACAAATTTTGTAGAAATATGTGCAACACAATTTTTAAAAAATATTTCATGAGCCTCTTGCTCCATAAAAATGTTCACTGTAAGAAAACACGTCTAATTTTACAGAGTATCATTCATTTACATATTAAGATGTGGATTTGATGTTTTCCGGGGCGCCAAGTTTGACCAGTGCAGGATATTTTGTGAATAATCTTAAGTTATTTTCAATGAAACTCGTATTTATTGATAGATTTTGGCAGAGATTAGATGCGTGTTTTGTGAATTTCTATCCAGTCAGTGGGGGCTGCGCACAGCCCGCATACTAGGGCAGCTGTGTGTGAACTGGAAGTCCCTCCCCGGAAAAAGCGTGGAGAAGATTTCGGAACAAGGCAACAGTGAATGCAAGCAACTGAGGATATGTTTATAACTTCAGTCTTTGCGGATGAGCTTCGTGTTAGGTTATAATCTGAAATCCCGTTCAGAGGAATGGAAGGACGGCAGGAGGAAGCTCAACAGATCGCTGAATCGAGGTGAGGATAGAAAAGGGAAATGCTGTTTTCACTGCGCACATGCCGCGAGATGTTGATAGATAATTTACATTTCATTTTCTTGCTGCTTCAACAGCTTCGAAGTTCAGGTTGTATTCATCTGTAATTCAATGTTTGATGCTGCACAGTTTAATAATAAACCCCCCCTTCTCCCTCATCCTCCCACTCACTCTTCCTCCGCCTCCTCTTCCTCCAGACTTTTGAAAACTTGGGCGTGTCTTTTTGGATGAATCTGTGGTTTAGGGTTGTTGTTGGTGATGAATGAAATGCCTAGTAGTTCTCTTTTGTGCACCAAAATGAGATGTTGGGGAAGCTGGAGAGGAAACAGTTGATGGTGGTTGACAAGAGTTAACACCGTTTATTTATGGCTGTGAAACATAAAGGCTGGTCAGGCAATTTGGATTGTAGTGAGGTTTGGTTTTGAGATGAAGGATCAACAGGTGTGTAGTTCAACAAGTACAAGAGGCACATCTCATCTCAGACACTGAATCGAGAGAGAGAGAGACTCTGTTGGGGGTCTATTGACACAATGGTCCTCTTGTTCATATGACAATCCAAACACCACGTAGCACAGTCACAGTCCTCAGTTTTCACATTCAGACAAAAACATTCATGTTCTGAAGCTACTGCATTTCCAAAGCTGACATTTAACCTGAAAAAATGTTACAACACCAAATAAGCATGAAACCATGTCCAAAGACTAACAGATCTGTATAGTTTTTATTGCACGTTTACTATTTCATTTGGGAGTTGTTTTAAAGTATCTTGTGGTATCAGCTCTTTAAGTTAGTCTGATATACAGTACTGTACTTCAAATTTAAGCTGTATTATAAATGTCGCAGTGATGCTTCAGTAGTGTCAGCTGTAGGCTACAACCTTTCCTTCAATCAGAAACTTACACTCTCACTGACTGATTTCAGCCTCTTTGTTGTGCATCTGAATAGCAGTGAGTCTGTGGAGGGTTTTAAAAGCCAACAGTGAGAGTGGAGTAGTGGAGACGGTGGGAGGGGGTGTGCATCTTAAAACCTGCTAATCCCGCTGCCTCTGTCTCTAATCTCTGCCTGCCTGGAGGAGGCGAGCAGGACGGTCACTCTGCACCTCTGAGAATAAAGTCACTTCAGGAGCAACAAAACAATAACCTCATCTTCACGTGCTTCATCATACTAATCTTTTTCGATCGCACTCATTGGAAAAAGACTATCGTTCATTTTGAGAGGACGTAGTTTTATTTACTCGGAGTTAATCCTCTCCGCTGGAGGTATTTAAATATCTGCAGCGATGAGCGCCGCGGAAAACTCAGACACCGACTCCAACAAACTGGAGTCTGTGATACAGGTGAGCTACACCCGGTCTTCATCATGATGCACCGCTTATAAAACACAGAAAGCTGTGTGTGTGTGTGTGTGTGTGTGTGTGTGTGTGTGTGTGTGTGTGTGTGTGTGTGTGTGTGTGTGTGTGTGTGTGTGTGTGTGTGTGTGTGTGTGTATAGGAGGACAGTGTTGTGTTTTCCATACGTAGCAGTTTTGAACTAGTCCTGGTCCTGTAGCACTTTTCAATCACATCTTCACACTTTGGTGTATTCATAATTCTCATTATCTGTAGAGCTGCAATGATTAATCATTTAATAAGTTAGCTGCCAACTATTAAATTAATTTAAGTATTTTTTAAAAGAAGAAAATGTCAAATTCTCTGCTTTCAGCTTCTCAAATATGAATATTTTCTGATTTTTTTTAGGTTAGCTGGTAAACTGAACATCTTTGGGCTTATTAAAGACCAAACAACTAATTGATTAATCGAAAAAAAGAATCGTTACTTGCAGCCCTACTGAGCTTTACTCCATATTTGATGTCATTTTGTCTGCTGTAAACTTTTTATTATCATTGTCATTCTCTCCAGCTGTCACAAAACTAAGTCCACATATTTGTGTTTCGCACATCAGAGGTTGGAGGAGAGTGTCTTGTCTGAGGAGAAGAGGCTGACGGTCCGGGGTCCTTCACCGGATGCCCCCCCTACATGTCTACCAGCCCGAGTACGGGAGATTGTCACAAAGAACCTCAACGATAGCCGTAAGTGGCCACAGTCCGCTCTCAGCCAAATAACATCATATTTAATATATATTTTGACCCTTTCTTTGGCTAATTGCTGTCTTTGCTCTCTCTTTCTACAGCTGGGGCCATGTCCTCAGTCATGTCCCTCCAGGAGGAGAACCGTGTGCTGCAGGGAGAGCTGGCGAGGTTGGAGGACCTGTTGGCACACAGCAGGGCCGATCGGGACGAGCTCGCCATCAAGTACGGTGCAATTAGTGAGAGGGTAAGACACCAGGACAAAAGCAACTGGCATTGATGGAAAGATTGGTAGAACTGCATTAAAATGTAAAATAGGAACCGTAGGTTTAAAAATGCCATTTGATAAAAACAAAACTGAGAAATATTCATTAATACTGGGAATAACATACTGGTTTCTTTATGTGACTGACCATCCATCATCCTCTCTCTCTGTGTAAAAACTAAGAATGTCAAGGAAACGCTTTCTTTTTTCCCATTTCAGTATTTTCTTAGTCTCTCTTTGTTTGAGATTTGTTGGTCTCCCAGGTGATGGGGCCTGGTATGAACTGAAGTGGCATGTTGCCATGGCGTCTGTCACCCTGGGCGACTGTAAACAGGGGCTTCAGTTGAGTAGAGATGAAGTCTAGTGGCTGGTGGGTGCCACATCTAGTTTTGGGGTTGAACATTACTGAAGGAAGCATGCAGTCTGGCTAAGCAACAAAAGGCAATTCTGATTTAAGAAACCCTTTGATGCGCAACATGGGTCAAAAGTGACCCGGTGGAGTTTTTATTTCCTATAACTTTGCAATAAATTCATTTCATCATTCAGTATTCAAGGAATTCCTCAATTAACTTGTTTTTTAATCACCATACACCCTTATTTTATTTTTTCCGTTCTTACTTTTTGAATAAAACCCTTTTTGTATCACTACCCCTCTAATGCACAACAAGGGTTAAAAATGACCCATATTCATTTTCTATGTTATTTAATGTATGGCTGGGTGTTTCTATGAAATTTAATTTATAATTTACTAATCCAAGTATGCAGTAAATATCTTGTTTCTGTTTAGCACAAATCATCATTTTTATTTTTCCTGTTTTACATTATGAACAAGTTATTACTGCTCACAGCGAATCCATTTGGCAGACCCAGAGGTGAATTGTGATTCGTGCCCCCCATGCGTTGCAAAAAAATGTCACCTGGACAGCTTCCCTGTTCGCCTGTACCATTAATTAATTTTAAATCATTTGAATTCAATCGTTTTGGACCCATGTGTGTAAACTTGATGTAGTAAAATAAAA
>JANJYP010243358.1:0-10236 GCA_024605115.1 Rastrelliger brachysoma | reverse complement strand
CTCACTCTATGGCCACATTTCAAGCACATCCATATTGCTGCTGGTTCTTTTTCTTCTTCAGGCACCTGAGGCTGGGTGGTACTGGTATTTTCATCATTTTCCTCGTGCTTACAATCCTGGCAAATTGTCCAATCAGAATTACCTGAGAGTTTCTTGAGAAGAGTTTGGTCTGTTCCCTTCTTAATATGTCTACATGATGGAACTAAGAAGAAACACAATAAATACATAATATTAATAATAGCAAACTCATATTTACCTGCCAGATCAGTGTCATCATCTTTACCTGCCAGATCAGTCTCATTATCATCTCTGGAGCTTTTGTCTTTTCCCCTTTTCTTTCCCATTTTCACCTGAACACAAGAATTAGAGATGAATGGAAATTACACCCAATAGTCACACGAGCCAACATATATAGGCCAGGTTTAAAATGCTGCTTATAACAATGAACATTGTAAGTGTTTAGAGCCAGAAGCAAAACAAACACATTCATCCTAATGGTCCAGCCAACTTACAGTCACAAAATAAGGTAAAGCCTTTCCCAATTTTCAGTTTCGTTTACTTTGTGCGGATGAGGAACCTTAATCCTGATATACTTCACATTAGTTTACGACCTCGCGACTTTACTAAAGCCTAAAGCGAAAGCACTAAGGTACAAATAAAAAGCAACGGTTTTTTAAAAATAAAAATTTGCCTAAAACTCACTCCGCTGATAAGGCAGAAAATCCCAGCTGTCACATGCAAGACAACAGAGGAACAAAATGTGATGGTGTCTGTGTTTCTAATGCTCCGTACGTGTGTTTCCTGTGTGCATCCTGTGAAATAGTCCGATTAGCAACAAACCTCGATTACTAGCTAGCGTGACTGTTAAGGGTGCCTTGCTCTGGTGTTTAACTACATTATAAGTCGCTTTTAGTATTATTTTCCATTCATGTTTTTACACAACGTGTTTACTTGTAGCTACTTTGTCATGTAAAGCAACATGTCGCGTCAATTTACAGGGAGGCAAGCTGTTTAAACACACGTTTTAGCTTGTTTTAAGCTGCAGTAAAACAAAAAAAATCACTTTATTTGGTAATTGTCGTCAACATGTCTTACTTGGAGTGGGCTGAGTCTCAGCTTGCAGAAATTGAGCTGCTGACCAGCATGTTTCCCACTGTAGAGGAGCTGGAGATCACAGACCAGCTGGCACTAGCTGAGCTCAGGGACTACGTGGAGGGCTCAGCCTCAGCAGACTGTCCTCCTCCCTCCAGACCTCAGTTTCTCATCAAACAGAAGCTAGACACTGAAGACACAGAAAGGGTAACGAAACCAAAGTTATCATCATCATGTCTCATTGTGAATTCAGTGTGTCCTATAAACAACATCATTCATTTCTGTCTCTTGTTACCCCACACAGGCAGATGTGATTTTATCTTGCGCCTATCCATCTGAATATCCCAGTGTGATGCCAGAAATAACTGTCCGGTAAGCTACGTTCTAATGTTACTGATAATACTGAAGGTAATATGTGTGTTAAATGTTGTTCTGTTATTATGCTGGGGATGGATGATATGGTTGAAATTAAACTGATATTCAATCCAATTAATTATGATTCAGTGGCATATCTTGAACAATAGCAACGCTGTATGTCAGTATAATCTAATATGATGTTTCCCAACATTTTTAGACTAATAGTGAGGATATTATTCATGAGATACAATGCAAAAAGCAAATAAATCTTATTAGGAAATATTGTTTTCGAATTGTTATAAAAATTTTCATTAGCAGGGCTATCACACTCCTGAAGATCTCTGTGGGTGTGTGTGTGTGTATATATGTGTGTGTGTGTAATGTTTAGAGTCCAAATCTAAGTGTCTCCAAGTGGTATTGAATGCTCTCTGAATCCCTTAGGTGTGGCGGTCTCAGCAGGGCCCAGCAAACACAGCTTCATGCAGATCTCAATGCATACCTCATGGAAAACTGTCAAGGGGAAGTATGTGTGCTCTCTGCCGTGGACTGGGTGAAAGACAACCTGCAGGTTTTCATTAATAAGAGTTCATCAGCAACAATGGCTCCTAAGAGAGAGTCTGCCTCTCCACGGCCACAGGAAGTGTTTAGTCGACTGTGGATTTACAGCCACCACATCTACAACAAAACTAAGAGGAAGAATATCTTGGAGTGGTCAAAGGAGCTGGGTTTGTCCGGATTTAGCATGCCTGGAAAGCCTGGTATTGTGTGTGTGGAGGGTCCTCATTCTGCCTGCGAGGAATTCTGGTCCAGGTAACTTGAGTGTTGTTTTTTTAGCTGCTAATGTCACAGTGGGAAACCTGCTTAAGTACCAGGTTTATTATTTTTCCAAACTTTTTCCCATTTCACAGAGTGAAGGTGCTGACATGGAAGAAGATCATGATTCGACATAGAGAGGATGTTCCCCTTGATTGTCAGGACGGAGACAGCAGGACTGTTGAAAGTATAGACTCCCTGCGCAAATTCACAGGCTTTGAAGAGGCGATGTTTGACCCCCATGGTAACAGAGGTAACCACATGGACCTTGGACTACTGTACCAATTCTTAAATGAGAAAGGTTGTTGTGATGTCTTTCAGATATATTTTGGCATCGAAGGGAGGTAGTGGTCAGGTTTTGACATAAATGAACCACATTTTTAGGGATGTCACACTGATTTTGCAGTGCATTTGGGACATAATTGGAATAAAAATCTGAAGAAACTGTATTTTGAAAAAACAGTTTTTTTCATTTACAGTATCAGTTAATTGCCGTACTTTACAGAAAAACACATTCAGAAGATGTTTATTGGAGAATTTTCTCAAGGACCCCAGTTTTATTTGCAATTGTAATACTGCTGCATGTGCTGCAGATTACACCTTGCCCTAGGTGTTTTATTTCCTGTAGTGGTACCTCTGTTTATTACTTTCAGACTATTATAATATTTTCAGATCTGATACCACATTAATAATTGGACAACATAGTCAACAATATGCTGGTTACTGTATCTGTTTATAAATTTTTTGATTTTTATCCTATGAATTATAGATAACATGACTATATAAAGTCTTTCCCCAATTTTCTTTGAATGCTTAGTTAGATAAATTGTGAATTGTTGATTACACTCCAGCATTAAGGCTTGTGGTTATTCAACATAAAGTATATTTTTAGCCTCTTAAGATGGAGTCAAGAAAAATTAAATAACATTCATATAGATTTCTATATTGATTTTTAACCTTAAGGGTTCCTGGAAAAAGTAATTATATGGGATTAAATATAAGGTATTTATAATTATTTTAGTGATTTTGTCAGCATGACCATGTACACTGTTTGAAAACCAAGTATTATTTCATTTCATTTATGTTGCATACTCATATAGATTATTAAATAATCATAAGATTGGGGAAGTCAAACACTCTATGTATTCTAATTCTGTATCATTTCAGAATTACCAGAATAATATTCTCCTCAAAGGAGTTTGAAACTTTAATGAGCATTTCATACTATATTTTGTTAAATATTAACTGAAACTGATAAAAACCACCATATTGTGCTTTTTATTACTGCCTTTTCAGAAGTACTTTGATACTAGAGCTGTACTTGACAACCTGAGGTTGTCCTGCCTGGCTACAATGGAACAATATGATTTAAAAGGAAATCATTAAATGCATGTCTGGATAAACTAAGTGGGTTTACTTGCAAACGTGCTTAAGGTACATTGGCCAGCAGATGGCAGTATTTTATAATCAAAGTTGGAAAATATGGCAGGTTTTGAATTTATCTGAGATTTCGGGATAATAACATGTTCAAAGCAAATGCCATAAATAATATTCATCCAAAGGAGTTGTTGACCTAAAATTATGCTGATAATGATTTGGTTAAAACAATTTCAATTGTCATAACTTATGTCTAAAATATATGAGTAAACCGTTTACATGAAGATGTAATGATTTATGATGTGAAGAGTCATGTTTATATCTGTGACCTTGTACATCATGAGAGCTATCAAAACTAAAAATACCAAGGAGTTTCTCTGATTAAAATCTAAAATAACTGTCTTCTGTAGTCTCATTTGTGTTGTTTTATTATTTTGTGCTTTAGCTTTTTAAAATATCTCTCATAGAAATGTGAACTGATGGACAAACAGTAGATCCACCGATCGGGATGAGGATGACGTTGCTCCTCCTGATTTGAGTCTCAGAACACGTTTGGCCTGGAAGATGTTGCTCTGTTGCTGGTTCAGCTGCCAGCCCTGTTCTGCTCCTCTGGATGTTATGGGTTCTTGCTTTGCCCTCAGGGGTTGGATACCCACCCCAATCAGAGCTTGGACCAATAGATTCTAATTCTAACTTGTGTCTTCAGAAGACTTGTCAGAGGGGTCTTCTGTTTGTTTATTAAAGAAAATTTGACTGCCAGGTGCATCCACAACTCCAGCTCATAACTAATTAATTAGTTTATTCAGTTTGCTTCTAACAACACATCCACCATAGAGTAGTTATCTGGCTTGCAGATATGGAGATATTCTGCATAGTAGTAGGGCTGTGAAAATGACACATCTACTGTAATCCATATTATAATTAATTCCTGAAATATCCCAACATTTAACAAATGTAGATACAACACAAGCACTTAAGGTTTGTGAAGCAATACCTTGATACAAAAATCAGTCAAATAATTTAGTAAGATTTTTACTTTTGCACGACTTGATTGAACATGTGTAAGGGCTCTTAATCAATCTGTATTTCTGTCTGTAATACCACTGAGCATCTCTACTCTCATTTGTGTAGAGCTGGGATTAACTGGATATCAGTCAATTTGTCATCAAAGTTGACATGAATAACATATTTTCAATACAGATTTGATATTGCAATCACCAATACAGCATGAATCACCAGTTTTTTGTTTTTTTTTTCTAAAGAATCACTCATAAAGTTTCTTTCAGTAAAGACAGAATTCAATCAGAAAAGACACTACAAATGGCCAAGAATGCAGAAGCTTTGTTTGATAAAAGACTTTGGTGTGGACCCCGTCAATTGGAATAAATTATAATGATGGAGCCCTATAAATAGCATCCGAACAGATATCTTCCCCTGGGAGCTATAGAGGGGGCCTTGACACTGGCGGTGGTGTAGTGGTAATGTAATTGCAAAGGGGCAACGCAGTGAAGCGGTTGAGACAGCAATGACAATAGAAAGACAGAACAGGTAAGGTGATTTAAATATCCTTCAGCTGAGATGATCATTTGGCGATTGGAAAGCCTGCTAACAGATTCCAGAAAGGTTATTGGATAATAGCTCATAGGTGGATTTGCATGGTGATGGCGCATTAGAGTATTAATTGTCTTCCTTCTTGAACTTGCACATTAAGACTTTTATTTGTTTCATCTCCATGCCATTACTTTATATCGTTCCATGAATGGATGACTCTCAGGATGCTTTATTGATTTTCTCTGTCATTCTTTTTGGCAGGGCTTCTTTCTTCTTTCCTTGGATAAGTGAATTGATGAGTAGCACTTGTAAGGTTACAGAATGTGATCCTGACATATCCAAATATGACTGCTGTTCCAAATAAAGCTGAGATGAATTTGTGGTTTGAGCAATGACTATGAATAGCCAAGTGAGAAATGGCAGCATATCTTAGTCATAGCCACTTTCTTCCTCCATCAGATGTTTACTGCTGACATTAACTAACCAGACATAAGCATATTAAATATGATTTTAGCAGTTTTAGTCTTCTTTAACTATAATTCAGATTATATGATGCTCACTGGGGCAACGTTATTGGTGTGCTCTCTGGCCTCAGTTGTAAGTTATTAACACTCCTTATCAATACAGACCAATAACACCATAATAGGTCAAGTGTAGACCACTACATAGCAGCAATACTAGCTCACTGTACCTGACCCACAGCTTCTGCATTCGCCATCCTTACTTACTTATGTAGTGTTATTACTGATAGCTAAAGTGCTATCCATAAGAAGTGAATTAATGACTTTTTGTTATCTCTGTTTTCCAGCACATTGACTCAAAATGAACCTCTACTCAATATATTCACTTTTTTAAATACAATTCTTTAAAACAAAACTTTAAAAGATCATCATCATTCAAATTTGATTGCAAATCAACAGTTAAAATGATGCACAGACATTTGTAAACTTAGTATCTGCCCTGGTAATGCAATGCTCGTCATTACCATCATTCCGCTTATTTGTGGGACTTCTTATCTTCAGTCTGGCCTTCAAAAGTGAGTTACGTGATCAGTTGGACTGTAGCTAGGCAGTTGATCTGACCAGTCATGAACATTTAATTGTTTCAATGTTTTTCTGCGATGTGCAGAAGTGAGTCACCTTACAGGAACACATTTAAATCATAAAAATGAGTACCTATTGTGTAAAATAAAACACAAATCTTCAGGGGAAAAGAACAGAAGCGCTGTTTCACACAGCAAATGCCATACCAGTGTAACTATTATTTAGGCTCCTCGTGTCCATGTGTCAAAATGATACAGATGTACTGAAGTATATAGAGGCTACTGTATAATGATTATCCTGCATACTGGGACAGTATGTGCATTTAGACTCCATGACAATGAGATGGCTCAGCAGATCAAGGTCCTGCCTGAAGTACGTCAAAATCTCTGGGGTATTTTCCTGTCACCTCTGATCAGGGGCCTCTGTGACTCTAACATCATTATCACAAACCTGCAGAGACAAGGTGGCGAAGGTTGGGGCATTGGTGGTGTTCATTTCACACTATGTGCCTGTCTCACTGCATTATATTGTTCAGTGACATATTCATATTTTTACTTCAAAATGAAAATGAAAAAACCTGCCATACCAAAATGTCTAAGATAATTGGTGAAACCAGTGTGTATTTTTATCCCTTCTGTTGACCTATGGATGTGGTGTAGTGGATCCAAATCATTAAAAGACTGAGCAAAAAGATCAACGTTGCTGTTGGAGACTTTGTTTACTGATAAAAATTCTTACACCTCCTGGCTCTGAAAGTCATCATCCATATTGACTTTTCACATATGTATTCACACCCCTTTGATGCACTAACCTATGGATTAAAACCAAAACATGTAGGTTTGATTTAATGAGCAGGCCTATTAATATATGTAAACATGCTGTATTTTTGGAATAATTCTTCCTCTAAATAAGTGACTGATGCTTAGTCCATATTTATGACTGAATGCAGCAATAGGCATTGTTTATACATATGGATTAGAAAAAAGTTTCCACTGTGTTGTAACCTTTTTTCTGTTGTTTGCCCTACTTTGCCCTATATAATATTATCCCCCATTATGGCAATGAGGAAGACCTTTGAAGATGCATGGTAAATAGGATCTCTAGTTGACGCAGAATAAATAGCTTGCCAAATAACTGCAGAAACTGTTCTTGAAGCCAATTTTGGCAACTCTTTGTGAAAATCATTTTTACATTAAACTTCATTCACACATGATTTACTGGTATTTTTCTCTTTTTTTCATCATTTCAGACAATAGCTCAATTCTGTAGGTCTATTGAACTGGTGATGCATATAATTGAATTAGTTTTGAACGTCATGGTGGGGTATTTCAACACAGGGATTTCATCATGTCTCTATAGCTGGCACTCATTCAGAGAGCCAAGCTAATATAAATAGTATTGTTTTGCATTACTTGAAGCTGCAAACATTGAACAGAAGGATTTGAGAGTATTATGATGAAGAGTTTCCAAACTTAGGCTTAAAAATCTTCACAGTTTTGAAAAGCATGCACACTACAGTGGCTTTATCCCACATTGTTCTGTCCCTAACATGAGCATTATTTATTGTTCTTTGCAATTGTTGCAAATAATAGAAATAACACAGATTTAAAACTGTACAGACTCGTCCTAGATAAGCATTAATCATATTGTGACTTTCCCGTATGTAGCACAGTTGCACTCTACTCCTCCATGAGTTTTTTTGGGGGCATTAGTTGTACTGTGATATAATAAATAAGTTGGCATGAACATTCATCATGGTTACAATGAAATATAACCTTCTAACAAAGCCAATCACAAGCACAATTTTTCACTTTGTATTTGAATGATTTTTTCTAATGCCATAAAAGAGGAGGCGAGTGTTTTATGGGGAATAAGGACTGGTGTGACAGTGAGAATATTAAAATGCTATACCTGCTCACCTGATCTGGAGTTATGTTCCATCAAATGTAGATTGCACTTTCTGTCAAGAGAATTTACACCGGTCACTTTCAAAGCAGTCGACATCCCACCACGGACGTGTTGAGAGGCTGAACTGTCAGGTCTTTGCAAAGACGTGAACTGCTCACAGGCAGGTAATCCTGATGTTGCACTTTCTGTTGTTTGAGACTTCAATCAGGATAACCTTTAGAAGGTTATGCCTGACTTCCATCAACATATTGAGTGTGCCACAAAGGGAATAAATACTCTAGATCATAGTTACACACCATTAAAACACAGTTACAGTGATGAAGAGCTACAGAGTGGAATTGCTACTTGCTCAAGAAGAGCAACCATGCAGCCATCTTGGTGAGGACAAAGTAATTACACAACAACACATGCCCCAGTATTCTGAAAAGTTAGGACATGGTTAGGCCAATCAGAGGCCACCCTACAGCCTGCACTATGTGATACAGTTTGGAGCACATTTCAGGGCACGGCCATGGCAGTCACTGATGCCAATGGATTCACTGAATCCATGATGGATTCAATATATGAAATAACAGAAACAACTGTACCAAAAATTGCAGGGAAATCATTCCACAACCAGGAGTACCAGAATCATCCAGGGTGGCATGGACCCACACACTGTGGCCTACAGTTTAGGGCTAGAGTCTGGAAACATGAATAGTTATAAAGCAGCAGCCTACAAAGGAGGCAAAAAAGGAACTTTAATTCCAAGCAGGTAATCCTGTAAACATGACATAGTCTAAGAAATATGAAACATTACACCTCTTGAAATGGCAATGATTATATCTGCTCACCATTATCCACACAATTCACATGGATGACAGGCTTTGACTATCTTATGTTTTCTTCAGACACAGGTAGAGCTGGGAGGGGCGTCTGCCGGGTCCTGCCTTTTTTGGGCTGGGCTTCAGCAGATGGTATAAAAGGCTGTCCCCAGGGGTGTAGGGACAGCCTCACCTGGGCCTGCAATGGAGCCCGCTGCAGGGCCTCCCTGCCACTTTTCCTTTGTTTGGTTTTATGCACTATACAACACACACTACATTCTATTTTCACACATCTATAGACTACTGACACATAACATATTATAAACATCTCACTAGTTAGATTGAGTTATCTTGTTTTGAGTTAATACATTACTTTTTGGCTTGAGATGTCTGTGTGCAGCCTCCCTTGTCATACCTGAGCCAGGTAGTAACAGTTGCAGATATACCAGGCAAACACTGAGAGGCTCAGGACACATGAGGTAATGGGTAATACAGTGGATGAATATATGAGGAGAGTATTTATTCATATGCGATGCTTGAAGTTCAGCATTGATTTTCCTGGTAAACATATCACAATGTCACAAGTGTTGCAACAGAACTCTGTTTCACAGCATATCAGTCTGTTGATTCTCTACATGTTGAATTACCTTTTTCAATTCAGCTAAAGCAAACTTGATAATCAAAGCAATTAGAAATGCAATCAGTTGTGTTTCCAGAATGTTATGTGGAAACTTGGCCTGGTAGCTCTTTGGGATTCTGGACCTTCTCTCTTGATGACCCCTCAAGGTGAACTCTTGTATGGCTGTTCATCCCATGAATACTAAATATGGTTGAATTAAACATTTTCTCTCTTCTCACTACTATTTAATCAGTTGTCTTTCTGAGCTGTCTGTCTGGAGTAATCTCGGAGGCTCACCATCACACTGACTGGCATCATAAAGACAATTGGCACGCTGCTCTGGAAGTATTCAATCTTTAGCAATCCCAGTGGTCCTTTCTCTCCCTTTGTATGTACTCCTTTAGCAGCTACAACCCTATAAATCAAGACAAGTTCAAGAAAAGAGAAACAGGAGCTTGGTTATGTGCTTGCAATGCACTATTTTTTCTCTGAATCAATTCTCAAGTATGATTTCTCTTGTGCTTTAATACACATAGATTTATAATAATTAAATATTCCTTGTAAATTAAGAGAAAATATCAAGAACACTGTATTTTGCTTCAGAAGTTTTTAGTGGTTCTGGCAACACCCATACCAAGTGGCGGCCATAATGATTGTGTTTTCATGGTATAGA
>JANJYP010243352.1:0-11466 GCA_024605115.1 Rastrelliger brachysoma | reverse complement strand
AACGATAGAACAGAAGAAAGAGAGAAGAAAAATAAAAACTAAACTAAAACAGTAGAACATATGTTTTTAGCATAAAATATTGATACAATTCAGAGGACTTAAGAGAGCAGATCCAAGATTAAGATTTAAAGTTAACAGAGCTCAGCCATACACACATGAAAAGAGAAATGGTTAATGGTTAATGGTGACTGGAGTGCTTAGAACTTTGTTAGGTTTTCCACCATGTATTTTAAAAAATAATAAATATACTACTTGAACTTAAGCAAGTTACACCAGCATTACAACAGTGTAATACCATGTAGATTTTCTTGGATATGATCGTATTTTCTTTAAGAAAGATATATTTGTTAATTATGAATTCCATATAGTCATTCTTAGTTCTCAGATATATCCAGACAGCTCTATCAGACCACTGACTCCTTGATACACTACACAGTAATCTATTTCAAAGCACTGTTAATGTTTAAAGTAGATGATCTTTCAACCAAGTGATCCACCAGGTGAGACATGAAATCAACACACATCATGACACAATAAAAGAACCACAAGAGGACCTAGCTATTTGTCAAAGTGTGTAAAATGATTTGTTGTTTACAGGCTGTAGTTTGTTCCGCAGTTTCACACTGAACTTTTCCCACAGAATTTGTTCTACCTCATCATCTGTTATGTCCCTCATATCTAAGATATCAACACCTTCCTGAGATTTGAAGGTGACCTCACTGTATGTCCAGCCAATAAGAGCTCTGAATCCTGTAGGTGTCTGCAGAGAGCAGATGGATTTGTTGGTGAACAATGAATTAGGATCTGTCTGAAGTATGTCACTTTTATCAAAGAAATCTTCTGCTTCTCTGGGCTTTAAAGTGAAGCAGTAGATGGTTTTTGTTTCCTTCTTGTTCACCAGACTTGATGTGGCAAAGTCTGGATTGAGAACTTTTGGCTTTCTACCAGTCTTCTCCAGCGTCCAGACATCACCCTGGTCTACCAGACGAAAGACACCTGTTGCCTGAGGTTGGTCCTTTCCAGAGATGAGCTCTAGAGGTTCCAACACTTGAGAAGACACCCCAAAGCTTACATCTGCTATGTAAGCCTTTCCATCAATGATGACCTTGTGGATGAGATGAGATTCAAGAGGGCTAAAGTCATTGATGATGCTATTGTACACTCTAGAGCCCAGTGTTGTAGTTTCATAACCCATTTCTCTCAGCACCCAGCCAAACAGAAAGTTATTCTCAAGACACCAGCCCCCACGGTTGTTCCTCACTATCTTATTGAAGATGGCCTCAAGGTCCATGACGTTCCTCTCACCACAGTGAATGCTGAGGTTTTCAAATGGAATTGACATGACATGCTGTTTGTGGATCAACTGCAGTGTCGCAAGATCGGGCTTATCGTATGAATCATGGAAGCCGATCCTTTTGAAGTACTCCTCCAAATTCATCTTGCCTGCAAAATACAGGATATTGCAGGATATTGAAATAATGTCAATTTCTACCAGCACTACTCAAGTACACAGATGGACCTACTTGATATTTGGATGAGAGCATATCTACAGAATGAACTCCCAAAGGTTTACCTATAGCAGTCAGGGGCGCAGATAGGTTTTTTTAACTGGGGGTGGGGGGGCAAAAGTGCCAAAATGTGGGACAACCAAGGGGGCGAACGAGGTGAATTTGAATCTGGACCATGGACCCCCCCCTCCTCCATCTGCGCCCGTGATAGCAGTTCATGCACAGCTGTAATAGTCTCTTGCCAATCACAATGTAGCTGCCTTATTGTCTGTTTTACTCTAAATGGAAGTAAGCATTGTGCTGCATTACAGAAAGCTTGAAACAAATTATTGAGACCATGACAATATTAGGAAAATGTTTACTGAGGTAATAAATCAAGTGATAAGTAGGATCATTGTCCCAGAGTCTTCTATACAAACTGGCTTCTTTTTGGAGATAGTCATCCACTGCTAGTAATTTAAGAGAAATCAGGTTTCAAACACTTCTACATGGCTTCACCTTAACCTTAACCCAACCTTATCTCCAATCCATTCAGTCATATCTGTTATCAGTGATGGAAAGTAACCTGGTACATTTACCAAGCAGCATACTTAAGTTCAATTTTGATTTGTGCTCTACTAACTTATCTCAATTTAATATGAATTTATACTTCCACTCACCTACATTTCAGGAGGAAATATTGTACATTGTACTGTAAATGTATTTGACAGCTTGAGTAACTCAAATGAATATTGGACAAAATGGATTATATAACAAGCTTTTAAAACAAAACCTATGATTTTGAACCTTTTTGGTTTTTGACATCTTACAAAAAGCAGTGTGTAGTCAGCATCTATGTAGTTAAAAACTCTACCAAACAGGTTTTTTCACGTGGTTTCATTCCAGCAAATATAGAATAGAATTGATCCACTAATTCACCCATTTGTCTTCTCGCAGTTGTATCCCTCCATTTTATCTGGTGACCATTTAGACAAGCCCCAACCTAATTAACGGCATAGAAATTTTAAAAAAAGTTGAAACTAGCACCATCTCCAGCAGACACAACAGTAACATGCTGCTGCTCCAATGAGCTCATGATCTCATGGATTATAGCAATTCAGTCTCAGAGGACCAAAGCACTAGGCTACTTTTACTACATAAAGCTGATAATAACCTTTAACGAAGTAGGATTTTTCATGAAGAACTTATATTTAACTCGTAATATTTTTAACTTTTAGTATCTTTACATTGCTGTAGCCATATTTTACGTTTAAGGATCTTCTTCCAACAGCGTCTACTGGGCCTAAAAACCTCATCTTAACCTAAAACAAACGGAAAGCAGATTTCAACACAACACCGAGACCACATGTTTGATCTAACATGAGCAAATAAAGTGGTTATGGTTATTTTGTCTTCATCAATGACAGCTAAAGGCTTACTACCTGACCAGTTATGTGTGTTGAAGCTTAACTTTGGAACTGAAACGACAAATTCATGACTAGGCTATGTGAACGAACACTGGAAGGAAATGCAACCCAGCTGTTGCATTTCCTTTTCTTTCCTTTACGGCATTCTTGATAGTTGCAAGAATGCCGCCGGTGTTACCGACACTGAGCTTTGCAACTGCAAATATTATAAATATTTTTGTTAACAAGATCGTTAAATGTCGCATAAACATAGATAAGCACAAAACTGGGAGGTGGAAAACATGCTTCGCCCGTCAAACTTGGCAGCATATCCTTCAAACAGTTTACTGAACCCTTTAAGTCATCGATGCCATTTCAGCGTTTGAAATGACCTCTTACCTACAAACTTGTGATGTAACCTGCAGTTTGGACTTGTCTGTTGAAGTTTACAGCGGGTGGTAAACAAGGCGTTGAACCAAGAGCTTGTTTGAAGTCGCACGGCTCCAATGTCACCACTAGATGGCGCTTTAACACAGAGTCCACTTTATGAGAAAATCTTACTTTATTTATTTATTTATTTATTTATTTATTTATTTATTTATTTATTTACAGGACTACAGTTTAAATTGTACTGTGGGGATATAGCTTAGTTCAGCAGGAGTTCCTAAACATATAATTTTGTCTGGGATAAATGTACAGTGTTCAGTTCAGACATCATTACATCTGATACATAAAGCTCCTGTAAGTTAGTTAAAAAGCATTTATATATGTTATTTGGTTTATTTTGTTAAATAGAATAAGACACAGTATTTCGTAACTTTTTTTGTTCTCTTTTTATTCTGAGGGCCTGAATCTCATCGGAAGTTTGACTGATAGCATCGAGTTAACTTTCAAAATAAAATGCCTTTTTGCAAAAACATATGTACAAGCAGGAGGAAAAATTTCAATATCATATGCCAAAAAATGTTCTGGTCGTTTACTTTTAATTGCATTTGATATATATTGGATTGATTGTTCAAGTTAATTTAATAATTTGATTTTACTGCATTGTATGACTATTGCTAACATTGGTAGTGGTAAAGAATAAGGAATTAGATTATAAAGGATGTACTAAAAGGATGAATGTGCAACTATTAGAATCAGAATAAAGGTTGCTTTTTTTGAAAGTGGAAATCAAGCTGGACAAATGCGACAGTATATTTAGCTTAACATAAGCATTAAAATGTTAAAAAGCAGTTTAGAAAAATGCTAACTGCAAAAAAAAAAAAATCTTATTGTGAAAGTCATTCTTCTGTTTGATTTGTACGTGCACTTGACGCAGCTGGTTGAGTTGCGTCGTGTTGATACGTATTTATACGTAAACTACGTAATCACGTACTCCTCCGATTGAGGAAGAGCGGAGCAGACACCGGTGCAGGGTGCAACAGTGGAGATTGAATAATACCTGCATGATTCATATTCATCAGCAGTTTCTCTGGTTGTCTACACTGTTTCTGCTGAGGTAAGCACCGCCAGAGAATGCGTGTCTGTGCCATGGTCTGTGCGCATATATGCATGTCTCTGTGTGTTTATTGTGCTATAACTAAGTAACCGCCAGTGTGTTGTTATTAATATGTAACAACAGTGTTATAGATTTGACTTTTATTACGTTTACATAACTTTACTTCCACTTGGATAATAACACAGTTTAATAACTAGTGAGAACTGTAACTTAGAGTAGTGGTACTCAAACTGCGAGAATACTTACTGTGTACTGATCACAAATTATATAATACTGCATTATCTTCGTAAACACATGTAAAACACATGGTCTTTATGCTGTTAAACATCTAATCCTCGTTCTATAAACTCCCAGATTAACTCTCTTACAATGGGAAGTGCACGTACCAACACGTTTCTGATTACTGGTGGATGTGGCTATTTTGGATATCGGTAAGCATAATTTCATGTTGACTTTTATTGATGAGAAATATTGAAATACAGTCCGTAAACCTGCAGTCATAATTTCACTTTCTCTGTGCAGTCATAATGCTTATCACAACAAGGTGGCGATGTTGCACCAGTTATCTGTCATAGTTTTTATGCAATGAACACAACTGCAGATTTGAAAGTACAAATATATACATTTATTTATTTATTTATTTATTTATTATATTAGTCCTGAATATGCATAGCACGACTTATTTAAAATGAGAAACTTGTGTTGAAGATTGACTCATATTTTATAACATGTTTCCCCCTGCAGGCTGGCATGCTCCCTGCATAAAAAAGGAGCCAAAATCATTCTGTTTGACAAAGTTTCTCCAAACCAAGCAATGCCAGAGGACATTGAGTTTGTTCAAGGAGATATACGTGACTATGCACAAGTTGAGAAGGCCGTCACTGGTGTGGACTGTGTATTCCACATTGCCTCTTATGGCATGTCTGGCAGGGAGCAGCTGAACCGGGATCTGATTGAGGCAGTGAATATTCAAGGCACACAGAACATCCTGAAGGCCTGCGTGGAGCTCGGAGTGTCCAGGCTGGTGTACACAAGCACCTTCAATGTGGTGTTTGGAGGCCAAGTGATAGAGAATGGAGATGAAAGCCTCCCTTATCTACCTCTCCATCTTCACCCTGACCACTACTCTAGAACCAAGTCCATGGCTGAGATGGCAGTGCTAAAGGCCAGCGGCACAGCACTGCAGGATGGCTCTGGGGTGCTGAGAACCTGTGCCCTGCGCCCAGCAGGCATCTATGGGCCTGGAGAGCAAAGGCATCTGCCCAGGATAGTTGGTTACATAGAGAAGGGAATCTTCAGGTTTGTTTATGGTGAACCTAGCAGCCTGGTGGAGTTTGTCCATGTGGACAACCTGGTGTCAGCACATGAGTTGGCTGCAGATGCTCTGACAGCAGAAAGGCAGCACTGCTCTGCTGGTCAGGCCTACTTCATCTCGGATGGCCAGCCTGTCAACAACTTTGAATTCTTCAGACCTCTGGTAGAGGGCTTAGGTTATCCTTTCCCCAAACTGCGCCTACCTATCTCTCTCATCTACTTTTTTGCCTTTCTCACAGAAATGTTCCATCATCTCATCGGCCCCTTCTATAACTTCCAGCCACTGCTGACACGTACAGAGGTGTATAAAACTGGTGTGACGCATTACTTCAGCATGGCAAAAGCTAAGGCAGAGCTTGGTTATGATCCTCAAAGGCACAACCTGGATGAGGTTGTACAATGGTTCAGAAGCAGAGGCCATGGAAAAAAATGTCACAGCTCTGTCCTCAGTCTATTTGTACGCAACGTCCTAGTTGTCGCTGCCTTTGTGGCTGTGGCTCTGTCTTTTCTTCCAGTCGTTGGCAGTTGATTAGCTGCTTAAAGCAAAAATATCAAGCTGACATTTTCCTAAATGCCATTTGTAGCCTTATGTATCAAGGCTGCTTCATGACAAGGTTGTTTACATGTAAACTTACATTATGACAAGTACAAGTTTTATGTCATAAGAAGCATCTGTCTGCAGACTAACTTAAGCTAAAAGTTTCTTAAAATTAACATGTTTAATTAGGGAGCCTTTCTTTTAATACTGTAATACCCATCACATATGAAAAGAATCTTATAATATCTGTACTCATGTCTTCATTCCAGAGATTATAAATCTAAAGCTACCTCTTTTCTTCACAACAGTAAACATTACTGGGGGCAAAAACTGACCAAATAAGTGCCAATGTTTTTCATACTGTATGTGTGAAACTGTTAATAACTCATTAAAAAAATGTTGCAATAAATAAAACTGTACAAGGCAAATGCAGTTTGTTTCTCACTTTTTTTTTTTGCATTTTTCCCATGAATATATTTCAACAATCTACAGTAACCTAATGTAGTATACATGACGTATCATTTAACACAACTGCAGAACCAGGTTGATTTGTTACTTCATGGATATATAAAGACAATTAATCAAACTCTTCATAAAGAACCAGTGGTTATTTATTTATTCATTCATTCAGGACAATAGCATTTATACTCAATGTAACACAGTCACATAGTAATATCAGTTAACTAAACCTTATTTTGTGATTATTATAAGACAAACAGTGGCTAANTTTATTCATTCATTCAGGACAATAGCATTTATACTCAATGTATCACAGTCACATAGTAATATCAGTTAACTAAACCTTATTTTGTGATTATTATAAGACAAACAGTAGCTACATTTTCACCCACAGTTTATTTGCTTTCCTTAATTGGCACATAAACATTACATTGGGTTTAATCATTCAACACGCAACCTCACTTAAACTTAGAACAATCATTTACCTGCTTGTGCATGGGCCACTTTTTTATTTCATATTCTTCTCACGCACATAATATCTATTAAATATTTAAATAAGGGGTCGTCATCACAATGGAAGGAACAGAGACTCGCTTTATTTAAGGCGACCTGAGAATCTTTGTCAGACTGAAAAAAAAGTGAATTGCCCTCCATATTACTAATTCACTGCAGCTTATTCCTGGTGTAAAAGGAGTCGGACCAGGTGAGGCGTGCTTTGTGTGGTATTTTAGTCTGCCTGGGATGAATGCAGACGTCCCCTTCTCTCTAAACTATTCTCTTTTCAGAGCCAGCAGCCCCTTGCTGAGTTGGTCGCAATCATTGTTTCTCTGCAGCATTAACCACATTCCACAGAGGCGCAGCGCATCCTGTCTTCATCCCCGCATTCCTTTGGCGCAAACGAGTCCCCTGCGTGAAATGCTATTTTATTTGGATTTCTATCCTTCTGCTACGGTCAAATGGATATACAACCGGTATTTATGGCGTATCCGATTATTCAGCCTACTTTGATTTCCAGCATAGCGAGCGTAAGAGAAATCTAGAGGAAAAACCAACAAGGGGAAATTCCTCCGCGCAGCGCGCCATTGACTGTAAAGACCTTTCAACTTAACAAAAACTGAAGTTGACAAACGTATCCCTGTCGGCTCAAACAGTGAGAAAGAGTTTGTTTTTTCGGCGAAGGGGGCAAAGCAGGAGAAGACGATGCGGCTCTCGGCGGAGCTTTCTGAGTACGGTGGTGGTTTTGTGTAAATGAGCGACGGCTGTACCGCGGCGTTGTGTTTTGATTTCCATGTGAAACGCAATTAGTGCTCCGCGGTGCTCGCTACTTTGGCTCGCGGAGCGGAGCACACTCTCAACTTGTCCCTCTCCTCGGGAGCACAACATGGAGCATTTTCAGGAAGATTTGGGACTCCGGGCCAGTAAATTGATGGAGGACCTTTCCTTGTATGATGCGTATAAAGATGGGATGTACAACGCGAGGAGAGACTTGGTGATTAACCCCGATTTAGACTTTTCGGCTCCGGCAGTCGCGGAGCATAAAAGTAAGCCAATGAATGGTACCTCTGTGCTCCACCAGCAGCATCACACTGTGGAGAATTTCACGTCTGGGAATAAAGTGTACAACGCGGCTCCGGTGCGCCCAGTCAGTTGCAACCGGACCGTTCCGGTGGATTTTTGTGCCCCTCAAAGAGACGCGGTTTACAGTGAGGAGGGTTGTTGCACCAAGTCCGAAGTGGCTCTGCCATGCTACACCGGCGCTTCCGAGAGGCACAGGAGGTACTCTCTGGAGGTGCAGGGCCACAGGTACAGCACCGGCTCCGCTTTCGACGGCGTGCCCCTCAATAAGCCGGTGGCTCTGCCCGGCAACAGGTGCAACAGTGTCTGCATCACTAGCAGTCACGACGGGAGATACAACGCCACCAGCCCCCGGTCCAGCCTGGCATCTTCCCTGTCCTCACAAGAGCACAGCAAGCATGCCAGTCCGAGATCGAGCATCAGCAGCCCGCGTACTAGTTTAGTGGTGCCAGGCCAGGACAGGTACACGAGCCCCAGGTCCAGTTTGGTTCACTGTGAGGGAAACAGTGTCCTCAGTCCCAGGTCCAGCTATGCAAGCACCGCCAGCGACACGAGCAAACACTCCAGCCCCCGAGCCAGCCTCAACAGTTGCGACTGCTGCAGCAAGCCCAGCAGCAATCGCACCAGCGGCATCAGCATGGGCTACGACCAGAGGCACACCAGCCCCAGGTCGAGCACTGCGAGCCAATACTCTTTTACCACCAGCCCAAGATCCAGTTACTCTGACTCCCGGTATGGGCCCGTGGTCAACCACGATCTGGAGGGAGCGATTTTACACGCGGCCCCGCTGGCGAGTCCACGCTCGAGCATCTGCAGCCAGGACGGGAGCGCCAGACCGGGCACCACTGCGAACTGCGTGGTCAGTCCCCGTTCCAGCATCTCCAGCCACAGCTCCAGAAGCTCCCGCAGCTCCAGGGGCTCTATGAGCACCTACCCGGATCTGCAGCTACCTTCACCCAGGTCATCTATGCTGGGCAGCAGTTTACACGAGGACACTCTGCTGCAGGAGTTTGGAGACTCCAGCGGCATCCAAAACCGCATCCATCTTCAGGGCATCTCGGCAGTGCCGGAGCCCCAGCAGCAGTCAGCCCAGACAGGAGTCACTGCGGAGATGATCGCTGGGTCGCCCTCATCATTTAGTTATGGTGTATCCTCAAAAGCAGCTTCTTCAAGCCAGAGGTTTAAGCTGCCTTACCAGGTGACCCCGAGCCGAGAGAGTGGGCCAAGCCAGGCTGAGAGACGGCTGGAGGCGCTCACCTTGGAGCTGGAGAAGGAGTTAGAGATGCACATGAAAAAGGAATACTTTGGTAGGTCATATTAAGTGGAAGAGGTTTGTGTAATAAAATATTTGCACCTGGGCTTTATCAAATTGCAATGTTTGCAACAGTGCACAGTGGGGAAAAACTCACAACATACAGAAATCAGAGTAACTATAAGAAGGTGTTTTCCACATCGCTTACTTTCATACAGTTTTGCGATACAATTAAATTACAATATGAAGCCTGTCACAAGCCTAGTTATTACTGAATCTTGTTTATGAACAGTGCTCTTGAATCGCAGGACTTGCACCACCAAAAACCTTGCAACATAGGTGATTCAGGGAAAGGCGTTAGCATCCAGTGATTTGAGCGCACTTTCAACCTGCTGTCTTCTTTAACAGGCTGCCACTTAACCATCTACACAGTGTTTCTCCTCACATACTTGTGTGGGGCATTGATGCTCTGACCCTTGACTCCTGACCATACACAGGTGTGTGGGAGAGCTCTGCTTTCACAGAAGAAACCTGCACTGAAGGTTTTAGTTTCTCAAAGATAGAGCTTTAAAATCCAAAAAACAGTAGTTCAAGATGACTGCATACAAATTCCCATCTTTTTTTTTTCTTTATTCCAGTGAGTATAAACAATTCTCCATGGAAACAATTGAGCAAACATGTAGTAGTATTAACAGTGTGAAATGTCATCCATTAAGTCCTTAGTATTTCATCACAGGCTGGCATTCATAGAAATAATACCAGTAGTAAATAGCACTTGTTTATTTCTCCCTTCAAGTTCTATTTGCAAGTGGCTACATCTACAGGGCCACTAACAGGTCCCTCTGTGGCAGATAAGAGTGGCTTTGCAGGGCAATAGTAATTTCTGTCTTGGCAGAGCTAACATTTGCTCAGCGCTGCGCCATGCTCAATGGAACCTTCTGTTCTGTTGGGGCAGACGGCCTTTGGTCATTCAGAGCAGTGTGGTCTTGATTTGATGGAAATGCAGTTATCCTCTGTAGGAGTGTATAATGTGGTGGTGTTACAGCAGGGATGTGTTTGTCATTAGAGCCATCAGATTGGAAATGTTTGACATCTGAAACAGTTTGAAGTATGACCCTGCATTGTCATTTAGGCTTATAAAGGTTTTTTTCTTTCCTGATTTATGGTAATGAACACTGTGGCACGTTTCTGTGATTAAGGACTTTGAGACTAAATATGTTTGCTTCACCAGCAGCGACACAGCTACAGAAAGGCTACAGGGGAAGTTGATGTCTACCTTTTGAATCAGCAGCCAGACAAACGGCTGCAGTCACAGAACAGTGGCTTGCTTTATAGCTGGTGCACTTGCTCTGAGAGAGAGATAGAGAGAGAGCAAGGCTGAGACAGCTGTTGATTTGTTCCTGAGAAGCAGGTGAGAGGAGGAGGAGGATGGAAGACAGGCAGAAGAAATAAGGAAAACAGCAGGGGGGGGGGGGTCGGGAGAGATAATGGAGAAAGAAGAGGGTGGAAATAGATAAAGATGGTAGACAGAAAGGAAAGGGAGGGCTATAGAAGAATGCAGTCAGACTGAGCCCAATAGAGACAGCTCTGTTTCCGTAGCGACAGTGGAGAAATTGATCACTGGGGCTTTTTTGGTGGGTTGGTTGGGGCAGGAGTGGAGGGGGGCCCTAGTGCTGCCTGCCAGTGTCCCACACTGCCCACACTGCTCTGCCGGCCGGCCCTTGTGTGGCCTCTGTTTGTTGTGGTGGCGAAGGAGCTGTGAATCAACAGCTGGCCCGATACAGGCCTGCAATTGAAGCAGCGGAGTGAGGCCCACCCTACCCCATCCATCCCCCCTCTTCCTCCTTCTCCTCTCCACCACCACCCCCGCCCTGACTCCCCCGCGAAGCCCTTCATTAACCAGCCAGTGGGGAGTCGGGCAACACCAGACACTT
>JANJYP010243194.1:0-10256 GCA_024605115.1 Rastrelliger brachysoma | reverse complement strand
TATTTACTTGAACAAAAATTTCAATTTTACCACTTTAATGTGGGTGAAATACTGAGCAATGACCTGACTAGCCATGTATTTAGCTTTTAAAAGGCTACTCCAAATTTCCAAGTCTCACAATGTACAAGTATTGATTATCTACCATCTGTATAAAACACACAGTTCTTTTCTGAATCTCTGGATTCAGATCTGTAAAATCCAGGCTTCTACTGTTTATATTCATGTGTTTTTTATCAAGAAATTTTCCAATAATGAAACAATCATCTTTCGTATAATTTCCTTGCACGATTAACAATATGTTATGAGACTGGAGAAGCTATTTGCATCATTTTGACCTTTCTCTTGGCAGTCACTGCAACATCCTCGGGGCGTGATGTCAAATATTGTGAACTACAAAGTGCTGACGATGCAACCATGTACAGTGCAAACGGCTGACTGTAGTCTTAATGAATTAAATGTCTAACAAAGAGCCTCGTCAGTACAGTACTGTAAGCAAGGCCTTTACGGATATTACATGAAGGAATATATTTGTTTCACATATTCATCTACAATTTCTTTTGTTCATACCACGTGCAGTCCAATATTTGAAGGCCACTGATTTCTTCCATGTTTGATTCCATTTCGTCCTAAAATGAATGGAACTGTCTAAATGTTTCCCCTGATGACACAGCGAAAACGTACAAGCAGGTTTATGAGACAGAGCTCCTGGCAGAAGATCTGGGAGCAAAAAGAACTGGATCAATTTATTTCATAACATCCGAGACTGAGCCAGACTGAAGCAGTAGTCACATATTTGGCAAGTTAATCTCTTAAAGAGACTTTTGATCAAAGCAACCTTAACCCCCATGCATCACATGTTAAACTGAGCTGATACTATATTATTCAATTGGTCATACTACTTTTCTGCTCTTTCCTCTCTTAAATGACAACTGCAGCTGACTTTGCGGCTAACTGGTGAGTGGCACTCTTACTCAGCAGCCGGGAAGTCAAGCTCTTTTTGAACGTCGATGAGTGTTTGAGTGACTCATTGGGTCTCATCCAAAAACCACAGTGTTGGTGCAGTGATTAGTTCTCTTTCCATCTCTAATCCTGAGCAGGTGGAGGAACACACAATCATAAAAATGTCAGGGGGGAAAATGTTACTCCCATATTGAAATAGTAACCAATCAATGCATTTTAAAGCTGCTTGCACCACAAGGGAGAGCTCATGGAAANTGTTGAGAAAGGTGTCTGGTTATTTGCCAGTAAGGCTTCTGTTTTGATTAGTTTGTTACCAGTTAAATGAAAGTACAGTGTTTGGATTAAGAGTGGATCATTGTTTAGTAACAGTATTTTATCCTAATACTGTTGCTGTTACCCATTAAGTGATAAACAAGCCTAATTATTCCGTTAAATGTCAGATTTATTCAATTTAGATGAATGCATAGTTTGAAATATGAATTGATATGAACACTATAATATACATCTTTCTGCAGCTTCTTTGCAACACAGAAGCACAATTTTATATCAAACATAAAAACACTTTACAGTTAATATTCAAGTGTTTCAAATATTAACATATTAATGAATTATACATTTAATACTATTTGTTTGTTGTTCAATATGACAGCTGTGGTTGCAGTTACCTACTCAAGTAGAAATACTATCAGGTAGTAATAGTGGATAATTATAATAGTGTGCATAGAAAGCAGGAGCACTTTAAACAGCACAGACTTTTTTCCCATGAGCAGATGTTTAGGAACAGCATACTTCCTTCACAGCTGGAAGGATATGACATGACATCACAGTTTTTATAGATTTTGAAGCAACTTGACATATGTAGTTTTCTGTATGAAGTGCTTTAAGCTAATAACTAACATCAGTATGTTTACATGTTCATCATGATGATGTAAACATGTTGATCTACAGTTAAAATATTTACAGTGTTCAGAATCTTCATTTAGTATGTCAGCATGTATATATGTACTAATAATATGCACCACAATATGCATGGGAAGGTCACTAGTTTTTATTTGATCATAATTGGACAAATTAACATTTTATACTGACAGTGGTCCTATTATATGAGGGATCAAGGGATCGCCAAATTTAATAATTCTATCTATAAAATGTACAGTCTATGTCAATACAGAATATTTACTAAGCTCTTTTTTAATCACTTGGTTCTCTTCATACAATATTTTCAACTGTTAAAAGTTGCATAGGCAGAAAACACTAATAAACATAATGTACTGTAGGACAAATTTCAACTTCATTATCACAAAGTAGTATTATTAAGAAGTATTATAAATTCATAAAGTAATTAACTTGTATAACCCTGATCAGAATTCGTTACATAGTATAAAGTATGAATAAAGATATTTAGTAAATCAGTTTACCATTCTTGACCCTATGCTAAAGCTAGAAAGACAAATGAAAGTACGAATTAAAAATAAAGTAGCATAAGTCATAAGATGTAGTCTAATATGAATTAAATAGCACTACCTCATCATAATGCTTCTCATGGTGCCCTGTGAGTTTTCTTATAAACAAAGTTTCTGTTATATTCCCTGTTGCTAACCAGACGGCATTATGCGTATCCCTGAGGTCTAACAAATGTGTTGAATGCCTTTCCTTCCTCCCTGTGCTTTTCCAATGTAAATTTGTTGAAAAGTTTGAAAAGTGCAGTATTTGTCTACATTGCTGTTGTTGTGCCTTTTGCTGGATATATGACAACTTATCATGTTACTAAAGCTTTAAATCACTTTGGTGATTCAGCTCATGTATACACGATAATAAAATTGTGTTTTGGTTTGTCAGTGGGTACCGAATATTAGTGCCTAACTGTGTGAGGCCACCATAGTGACCTGTGTTTAAACATGGCTATGTACAAGTCCCACATGTCTCCCTGTCTACCAGCCATGATGGATGATTCTCTGGTGACCTATATTGACCTTACCACCCTTGGCCTACTGTTGCGTGTTGTTTATTTTGCATGTTTGATTGACAAGTCTCTTCCAAATGTAAAATTACATTAGTAAATTGTTGCTGTAATGGTCCCTTTTTATAGCCGCATTTTTCTACATGGCTATATCATGAATCTTATGGTATAGTAAAAAATAATCAATATGTTAATATTTTCCGTGATGTGGCATGGAAAGAGTTAGCTTAATTATTCCATGGCCTTGCTATGTAGGACTCACTGTGCTAGACCTACAAGGACTGTTCTGTTGGGAGGAAAAATTTTGCGTTTTATGATCTGAGTGGAAAGAATGGGACTGGCTCAGGATTTTGTCAAGCTCACCCCAACTGTTGCTGAAACCACCAAAAGAGACCAGTAAATATGGAACGTGTGAGAATTTAGAGGAACAGGATTTCATTCAGACTCCATAAGTCTGATGTTGAAAGCATGAGCAGCCTGTGTGGCCCCCTCTGAAATTCACACAACGTAAATCATGGGCTGATTTCAACAATTTATCGTTAATAGTGCTGGATCTGCAAACAGCATTAAGCAGATTTGACCACATACGCAGTACGTGACCAAGCCACATTTGTGGAAATACTACAAATTTAAATGTTTTTCCTTTTGCAGTCTGTTTATTAACAAGCATTAAACCTTTAATCAGTTGAGTGTCCTACATATATTACATCTGACACCATGCCTTGCTCCATGGAATATAAAGATCAAGGATACAATACCTATTTGTCAGGAATGCTAAAGATTTACCGCATGGTTTCCAGACATGTTTTACAAGAGGGCCCTCTTTACATCATTTGGAAAGAATCCAAAGGAAAACGCTCACTAGGTTAAGGCTTCTCTACAGGTGCTGTGATTTGGGATCCATGGAAGCAGGAGAGAACAACAAATAAAGGCCACTTTGACATAGGAAAAACTTGAAAATATTATCACTTTATATAGGTATTACTGTACACATGACTGCAGTTCAAGATTGGCATTCTGATGGCCTGCCATAGACCCGTGAGGAATGCAAAGTAATACTTTTCATGGTAAACATGTATAGCTCAATCATCAGGAGGGCTGTCAGTAGTAGAGTTCAGGTTTCAGAAAACTCAGCTCTTGGTGAAGTTTGTGACTCTCTGCATGGATTATGTCAGCGGCATATTTGACCTACTTTTTCTGCTCAATGACCATTACTTGTGGAAATACAAAGGAGTCCCTACAAAACTGTTCAACTGTAGAGACTACTGCGTATTACACATGCAATGCAACACGTCCTGCCTACTCTGTGCCGAATATTCTTGGTACATTTAGTTCTGAAACTATGATACAAATACATCAAATTACAGTGCCGACAGAGTATCCTTATCAGAGAAAATTTGAATGTTTATGTCACACTAGTAGCGTATAGTGAATGCTTATTTTAATATGATCACCATGGACAGGTTTGTTCTCTATGGCAGCAGTGACATCTCTTATAATTGCATCTTCTTGGCTCTGTCAAATCCTTTTTTGCACATTTTTAGACAAAAATAAGATTTTTGAGCAATCCATCCTCTATGTCAGTTGTGAAATGGAATGAAGCTATGTCTAGGGATCAGAGCCTCTTTCTCTCTGGTGTCAGCCTCTGTGTTCTGAGGAGAACAAGGTGCATTTTGTAGCTGTGTATTTAGGTTCAGGTCTGCTAGCTTTAATGACTGATGTCTTGGGGAAAGGACAACCTAGGGAATGATTATCACTGCGCTCTGCCTTAAGGTAGACTGTAGCTCATTTCCCTGCTGTTTATGGAACTACTGATGGCAGCAGGGACACCCCCAAACCCAGAGCTCAGTCCAACTTTTAACACTTTTAATACTACAATGGTCAACTAGACTGCATGCTGCTGACCTGAGTAGAATTAGAGAATCATTGTTCTGAAGACATCATTAATAGTCTGCAAAATTTAAGTGGTGTTGAAAACCAAAACCTAGAAATTTTGGTGAAAATAATCACATCTTATAATACAGTATGTCTTTGTCCTTAATGGGACCTTATAGACTCAGGCCTGTGTGAGCAGTACTGATAATTTCCTGTGTGAGGAAATCAATAGGAAGTACAGCAGTTTGAAAATATTGCCCCCTTTATATATGAGGACTGGGTTGGACTGGTATAGGTATCATTTTAACATTTTTGAAATATTTGTGTGTTCTGATGATTACCTTTTTCTGTGTCACTACTATCCTTTGATCTCTTGCGCTTGATGTGGTACACAACTTTATTTCAAGCACACCTGTATTCAATACTCCACACATAAAAAGCAGTTGTAAACATCTCCTATGCATAATAGAGTCACTCACTTTGCCAATTAGCATCAACTATTTGAGGTCACTGTTGACTTGAAATTTAAGCACCCCAATCAGTACCATTGTAAAAGTACAACATGGTGGGATGAATCTTTTGTTTTGCCTTCATCAAAACTCTTAGTTCCTGACGTCTTTGAGGATTTTACGTAACGAACAAGCAAAATACACTAATCAAAACTGATCCATGAACTGTGTCTTTTGTTCTCAATTTTATCCATCTTTGCTTTTTATTTTTAAAAAAAATCTCACTTAATGAGCAGGTTTCCAAGTGAAAGCCATTGACCTGAAACTCCCAGGGAGTACTCGCTCCAGTTTATGTGACCAAAATCAGTCAAGTGTGGCCTTTTCCATCTCTGTGTTTCAACAAACTATGTGTATTTGTGTGACCTTACCATAAATATTGAACTTGCTGCATGTGAACAGTAAATCTTGGTTGTTTTGCAAAGAATTAAAATTTATTGGGGCAATCAGTTAATTATTTCAGGATTACAACATACCTTTTTTAATGCATCACTTTTAGTCCCTGGCTTTTTTAGTGTGCAGGTATTGGGTGGAAAAAGAAAGTCACCACTAAGATTCCTACGGTGTTTGACCAACATGGGCCTCCAGAACAGCTTCAGTGTTCATCTACGTAGATTATGAAACTCTCTGGAAATCTACAGAAGGATTAATATCTGTATAAACACAATTTTTCAAACACAGATAAAATCACAAATATGTGTTGATGATGGTGGTGTGGAGTGCTGTCTAGCATGGTGGTCCAAAATCAACCATAGGCATTCAGCAGGGTTAAGACTATGATTCTACACACATTACTCAGAGTTTCCCTTCGGTTTGTCACCCCCAGAGATGAGCACAATATTAAACTGAATCCAACAGTCCATTGCTGTATTTGATTTAACAAACTATTTATGTGAAGCCCTCAAGGACTGAATGCTTTAAGGCTGAACCAGGGTAGTCTTCTTCCCAAATAAGACAATCCGCCATCATGAGTTCGTGCCACGACACGGACCGAGACCAATTTTCATTTGATAGGCCGAGACAACTTGTAAAATCAGACATTTTCAAGTTGACAACTGGATCATTGACCTCAAACAGCTGGCAAAACGCTAAATCCCAGTGGTAAATGTTGGCAAATTCCAAGATACCTCAACATAATGTAATACTATAAAAATAACATATAATAAAAAATAATAATATGTTATACAGTGGAAAATATCACAGATTAATATTAAGAAAGCAAAAGTACAACAGTTTAAATGATGTAACAGCTTGTGTGGTGAATAACAACAATCAGGCCTCTAACAATAACAGTGGATTTTATGCCTTTTTTAATTCGTCTGTTTCTTCTCAACTATTTACCGGTAATAGCTGACCACCTGAATGCAACCACCTGGTAATACAGAATAGTCATATGATATTTCCACATTTAACAGGTTGATGGGGATCACATAAACACACTGTTAAACAAGTGACTGGCACGCAGTGGAGTTTTGGATTAGTGAGGGCTGACCAGGATACACTGGCTATGTTTGCACAATTTGAGTGAAAGAAGACAGCATTTCTAGACTGCTTCTCTCTGCAGATGGAGAATTGGACACGTTTGTCCACCTGGAATATAATCAGTCATGAAAATCAGATTTCAAATGAAGCATGGAGCACAAGTAAAATTTTTAATACTGCTAGCAGCATGGTTTTAGGAATACAGTAGTAGCTTGTTTGAATTGAATGGATTTCCACGAGATTTTGTATAGACATTCATGGTCGCTGGTCGGTCAAGTGTTTGGCTTTTAGTGATATATCTTAGCAACTGTGGATTCGTTAGACTACATGTCCTTTGTGTGTCCTTCACTTTTCATCAAGACAAAGATTCTTTTTGTTTTGGCTTTACTTTATATTTAGCGCTAATTAGCAAATATAAGAATACTAACTTGTTAAACTAAGACGGTGAACATAATTAACATTAGCATGTTAACATTGTTATTGTGAGCATGTTAACATGCAAATTGCATTTAGCTCAAGTAACAATCTGAATCCAATGATAGAAAAATAATTGATTTAGGTCTGGCGTTGTTGGCTCTTGTGTAATGTAATTCATTGGTAAGTGCAGTAAAATACCTCCTTGCTGTAAAATAGCCAATGTTCAATAAATTCCTTTGATGAGCTCCTGAAATCCAAACCTGGCAGTTGGTTGAGGTTAAGTTGTTAATATGAGACAGTATGACTAAGTATCCCTGTTTCTATGACTAAGCTAATGTCCATAACATTCCTGTTCAAGTATGGTCTCCCCCTTAGGCTGAATCAGCAACCTGAATCAATTTTCAGGCTCAGCTGCCAGCTATCTTCTCTCCATGTGCGAGTGGTCTTTTCTGATACAGTAGACAGAAAACAAAGTCTATAGTGGCACTATAAAAGTAGGCGTTTGCTGACATCAAAATTAAGTCTTAACTATGCGTTTAATTCTGGAACGAGTCATTTGTTCACATTGTGGTAATATTTGTGTGTTCACTTTAGAAGCCTGTATATGAGAACTTTTATGAGGATAATATAGTTACATAGGGCGAAACAGACCACACAGTCACTAGAGCTATACTTTGAAGCTGCTCTGTTTTTCTTGGACTGTTTTTGGTCAAATAAGCAGCCAAAGTTTTGTTTTAGGGCTTTTCTGCAATCTTAGTGTGCAGTGACTTCTTAGAGTCCTACTAGAACAAGACAGTCTTGAGTATTAGCACTTCCCTCGCAGATTTTCAGCACAAATCATGTCTGTTAAATCAGTGTGCTCCTTTGTGAAGGTACTACATCCACAAAATATGCAAACAATCAACTGGATTTCAATCATTTCCACAATGGCATTTAAGAAAGGACTGTTTTGAGTTGTTTTGTGGTACACCTTCCCATTGTCAGCAGATTCACCTTTTTATGAGCTATTTCCCATAATCCATCTTAGTAGGAAGAGAATGTAGATTAGATGTTCCATTAGCTGTCCCTGTGGTGATTTTTGTTAGACAACAGCTTACAAATCATGTGTTATGGTTTCCTTTGGGAAAACAGCGGTTAATCAGTAGCCGGAAGACTTTGGTCGTCTCAATGTCAAAAACAGAAGGGGAATCATTATGCTTTAAAGGAAGGCCTACTCTGTTTGACTTTGTTTTGATTACTTCTCCATGTGTTAAGATGAAGTCCTTGACTGGATATGAGAGGCCATCCACGCTGGACAGCATAAGCTCATCTATCGCAGTGTCATCTATTATGACTCTGCCGATAGAAGAATGGTAGAATCACCTGAAAGCTCAAAGCTGAACAAACATTCGTCTTTGAAATGACTGCAAAGCTGACTACCCAAATATCCAAACTGTTACCTGAGGGAGAATCGCTCTTCCTGTGCTGCTCTTCAGCCATGCTACTTCACGGGTCACCACAGACAAAAACCCCACTTTACAGGGAGGTGGAAAAAGAGTAGCGGAGTATTGGGGCCTAGTGGGTAGTTGTGGCAGACTGAAATTGCAGACTAAAGCATATCTCTAAATAACAGAGCCCAAAGGATGGAAGAGGAATCCCCCTTGTGTTATTGTTTCCCATGTTCTTCCACCCCCAGTAATATTTTCCAGATTAAAGCATGCTCCTTGCCCTTACTCCAAAGACAGACCCCCGATTCCACAGGAGAAAACCAAAGGAACCACAGAATGGGAATTCGATTTTCCATTGCACATGAGATAATGTGCTTTAAATTGTGTTGCATCTGGATTCAGCTGCTAAGGTAGAGAATTACTTAAAATTTTCACAGATAATTCAGTCAATGTCTACTGCAGTATGAAATAATATCTGAATATCACTGGACTTGATCTATTAATAGAGAAATGGTGATATCCTCCTTTAGTTTATTTGATTCTACACCTCACAGTGACATTGTATGATTTTTGAGTTGCAGGCTTAATGAGTCGATGCCTTCTGAAAGAATTTTATAAGGGTCTTATACCATCTGGCTGCAAAATGTTTACAGCCATAACCTAAACATGGCTTAAGTGGAGCAGTGAGGCATTTCCTGGACCACATCAGAAAACTAGACTAGGCTTAATAGCCCCACACTTTTGAACAAACACATGTGTACACTTAGTATCCTCTCAACGCAGGATGCTCACACAGGCCAGTGTTGAGCTCATAATTTGGCAGAGCGTCTGCGGGCTCTTTGTACTGTAAGGTCAGACTACAACAGAAGACCAGTCCTGCACTCCCACTTTGTGCACCAGCAATCTTTGTCTGTTTAGTTTGGAAATAGACCTTGGAAACTCTCTGTACATGTAAGCTGCTCTTTCATTTCCACTCCTTCGGTTGCAGCCATGATTACGAGAGAGATGACCCCTGGATTTTATTTTCCTGGTTAGATCATTGAACTGAGCAGAGAAGATGCATGGATGAAGCTAGGGCAGTAATTGGTTGTTTGGGTTTCACTTGAATCAAGGGAAAGTTATCCTGATTTCCCTCCAGCTGTTCTACTCGGGGCCTCCAGCAAATCCACCTTCATCATTTTAAGACATAATGTGAGACTGGGGTCATTTCTGAAGTGTGGCCACTGGTTCCCTGTAGATGAATGTGTATAGCACCCATTTAAGAAGGTCAAGTGTTTAATTTCCTCTAAGTGACAGGACACGTAGTCAGAATTATTGTCCATTTGACAGTTCGTTGTAAATGTCACATGTCATTGGTGAGGACTCTATGTCGTGACATAAAACGCCTGCTGAAACTATTCAAAAGTTACATTCATCCGGCAACAGCAATCAAATGAAACATTTTATTGGTTTCCCTTCGTAAAACTGGCGGCCAGTTTCACTGTAGAACAATAGGGTGCCTGTCGATTGAATTGTCTGAAAAGTAAAACTTTATAACATGAGCTATTGCTCCAGAGCAATCAGGCAGATTTCTTTTCCAAGAGCCCCATTCCTGTACCCCTGCCTGGATGATCTTAAGGTAGCGATTTG
>JANJYP010243171.1:0-10899 GCA_024605115.1 Rastrelliger brachysoma | reverse complement strand
AACCTACACCCTTGCCTATGCAGACACATATTATTGGCTTATTCACGGTATATTCCATGTATCTTAAAATGTATTTGGAAGGCATCCTTAAATAAGTTTCCACACAAGTCCACCAAGTAAGGATGAATATTCATCCATTAAACTGGTTAGTATTGAGACCTCACTGATGCGCCAAGTCCGGGATCGTAAAGCCCTTACAATTTCTGTGTCCGGTCGCATTTGGTTTCATCTCTCTCTCTCTCTCTCTCTCTCTCTCTCTCTCTCTCTCTCTCTCTCTCTCTCTCTCTCTCTCTCTCTCTCTCTCACACACACACACACACACACACACTCCTGTACGTGGCCATTATATAGCTGTTCATTTAAAGCAGCTTCAGGTTACAGCACGCGGACACAGGCAGCCGCACGAGGACACAGGGGCAGAGCACGCGACGGCACATTATGGGTAAAAACACACCTCTCCTATTACAAAAACGACATACTGTGACACTTCATTATTTACTATAATATGGTGTAACTGACTTAGCTGTGTCTGTTTGCACAATTAAATAATTAAATGTGTAAATGTCATGGATGTATTTAATCAGATTTTACATAATTACTTATTTAAATGTTTTCATCAACTTGCTTTCCTTTGTTTTTGGATTTATTTACATCTTTGTGGTCTGACCTCTCAAACTTCACTGCGCTATTATAAAATACGTGAAGGCAGGTACCCCTGACTTGTATAGCATCATGGGAAATGTAGTGCGTAGTCGCGTCCGACTGATACGCCGAGACCGTTGGCGATACTACATGACCCGAAATGCTGTGCGCTTTCATACGTCAGCTGCAATCACGGTTTGTATCTCCAACATGGCGTCGCTGGGAAGGAGGCGCGGTGTCCCAGTAAGCAGGGAGAGGTCAGTTACTCCACATCTTGGCCTTAAAACGACAATGTTTTAATGTGGTAAATGGTTTGGTCTTTGTCGCCACTCGCCAGACCCTGAACATGCGTACGATGTCGGGTTTAAAGTTTAATGGCGAGCGCGACAACTGTGAATTTTATCCCACGGTTAGCTAACATTAGCTGGCTAACGTGTACAGCTAGCTTGACGATATTAGCCAGGAATCAAACTAGCAGCTCATGTGATGTTTTGGTCGTTCAACACGAGCCAACAACTTGTGCGTAAAGTTGCGTTTAATCGTGCATTGTTTTGGACGACCCACATGCTATAATTTAGTAGCTATGGTGAATGTTTGACGACCTGCCCTGAAAGTAAAAAGCCTCAACTTACCCGGCCAGTCCTCCAACTTTCTGCCATGCAAGCTAAGTCAACGACTCTTATCTAACCGACACATCATGTCCCCTTTGCTCGGGTCACCCTACAAACCTTATAATGAGTTTCCAATACTCATTAAAATCCTTTATCCCTCCAGCCAATGTCCCGAGAAAAGCTTTGTGTTTGCTTGTCAACCTGCACAGGAAGGCCTTAGAGACATGACACTTGTCTCCTTCAGAAAAAAAAAACATTTAAAAGGAAGCGAAATCAATTTACAGATGTATCAAGACAGAAAATTATTCATATTGTCATTTAGTCATTGACATTTTTTGTCAAGCTGCAGTGGAAGGCCTCAGTGTTTATACTGATACACATAATTTGTTTGTCTGCCTTAGAGAAAACATATAGTTTCAAACTAATTATTGTAATTGCAATTTATTTTTCAAGCTGAAATATGTATCATTAATCAGTCAAGATCAGGTTTATTTCCAAGTAGGTTTGCACCCACAAGAAACAACTCTGTAGCAGTTTAATGTTAAATCAAAACATTTTGGAATTTACACAGCTGTTGCCATAATAAATTGAAATATCAGCATCATACTTCTATAAAATGTGCTCACACTCACTCACCACAGCTCATATTCTGGAGTCATTGATATCAGCTTTTCATAAATATTGTATATTTTAACTAAAAATAGGCTGAGAGCGATTAGTTGACTAATTAATTACCAGTTAATAATTTAATGAGTAACTCTTTTGATCATCAATTAAATATTTTTAGTTTTACTTTTTAACAAAAATATTACCATACCAGCCTCTCAAATGTAAATATTTTATGATTTCTTTTGGTTTCAGTGTCAGTAAATTGAGTATCTTTGGGTAGTGGACTGTTGGTCAAAACAAAAGGTGATATATACCATGATACACCATTATGTTGCAGAAGGTGTTGTGATATTGTCACTGGAAAGTCAAATAAGAAATGGCAGATGTAATAACCAGCTTCAAATGTTAATCCTCTTGATTGTTTCATATAAAGATGATGTAACTACAAAAAGCGGAGAGCTTGATGTTGAAAGTCTCAGACGCAATGAGCCTTGTGACCCTACTTCCTATCCCTGCGCTCACTGTTCCAATGCTTGTGTTTATGTGTCTGCACAGGGGAGTGATGGCGGCGACAGACTGCTACATTGTGCACGAGATCTACAACGGCGAGAATGCGCAGGACCAGTTTGAGTATGAGCTGGAGCAGGCACTGGAGGCCCAGTACAAATACATTGTTATCGAGCCCACACGCATCGGAGATGAGACGGCCCGTTGGATTACAGTGGGCAACTGCCTGCACAAGACGGCTGTGTTGTCAGCTGCTGCTTGCCTCCTGACGCCACTTTCACTGCCCGTTGAATACTCCCGTTATGTGGCGTTGCCTGCCGGCGCCCTCAGTGTTGCCTGTGCTGCCCTCTACGGGATTTCATGGCAGTTTGACCCCTGCTGCAAGTACCAGGTGGAATATGACAGCCAAAAACTCTCACGGCTGCCCCTGCATACGCTGACCTCCTCCACGCCCGTGGTATTGGTACGCAGGGATGACATCCACAGAAAGAGACTCCATAATACGATAGCACTGGCGGCCCTGGCGTACTGCGCCAAGAAGATCTACGAACTCTATGCGGTATGNGGGGGGTGGGGGGGTGTTAGCCGAGAGAGAGAGAGAGGCAGACAGATAAAGAAAAAAAAACAGAACCTATCCACCCCCACATGCAAGAAAAGTGGAAGTCATGATCAGGCCCAGCAGTTAGCTCCACACACATGGTGGGTGCTTCCATTTTGAACTTTGTTCAGAGGGATATAGTTAAAACTAGAAGGAATTGTTTTTTCCCTTGCATTTCCTTTACTTCTATGTGACAACAACAGCACACCTATCTCTGTAGTACCCTTGCGCCTCCTTCCCTGTGCCCTCCACCTGCATCCTTCACACACAAGAAGCTCGTGCACAAGGGTATGGCAGCAGTTCCTCTGGACTGAATCGTGTTGCGGTTGAGATGGACAGACATGTTTTGAGTACCAAGCTCTTTACCCGTTCCCTCGTAGTTTTACTGTACCCCTTTGTTGCTGATCAGTACATCACCCTTTCATTAAACATTAGGATATTTTAAACTCACTTTTCTGTATTTTATTTTACTTTTTTCATTAAATGGATTCTACATGATGTCCAGAAAAGATCAAATAGCCGCAATTTATTTGAGATTGTGTCCTGTTCATGTAGATTTTCTTGTTCAGAAGAATGCAAGTAAGATCGTGTGAGACAGTGATTGTGGCTCAATGTTCTCTTTTCAAACACTAAAATGACTAACTTTTGAGAAGTCCCATTTCACACCTGTAGAGGCCAAATCCTTCCCATAATGTGTATTACATTAACATCAAGTCAAACCCTGAAAATAGAAAATATTAACGCGTTTTGACACAGTAATTACACAACAAACTCAACATTCACAGACACGTTAATGTTTATCTAGTGGTGGGTGTGTGTGTACTGTTCAGCAGTTCCAAGACTTTGGGTCCCAGAACAAGACAGTCCTGCTCATGAGATGAAGTGAAGGATGAGTTATGAGATGTGTATTCAGTTGAATATTTCATATATGAAAAATAAATGCAGATTGCAATGCTCATTTTTCTGTGACGGCAGGAAATTAGATATTTGAAACCTTTGAAGGCATGTCTGTTCATAGAGTTACCTAGAAATGAGAGTTTGGTGTAAATCCCTCATCAGTTCATACAAACAGTGTGTCAGACATTAAATCCATCTGTAATTTTAAAGGTTTGAGCATTCTGGAGGTGTTTCAGTAAATGTCATCAATCATTGTGCCAACAGGCCACTCTTAATAGGTAGGAATTAAACACATAAATATTAAAGTTTTGCCTTCACTTCATCACAGTATTTTGTCTGCAGTTTCTGATATGATCAGAGGATTTCTAGCATGTTTTTACACTGGATTAGAAGGATAATAGCAGAGTTCAGTTATTCATGACATGTTATTCTGTTGACATTGATAAATATCTTTACCTGATTGTTAGAAATTTCAAAACCAGGTGTTCTTATGTTTTTTACCTCTGTAAATGGTGCTTACAGTAGTAATCTGTATAGTTACTTAATAGTTGTTTCCTGTTTAAAAGCAGCAGCTCCTCAGACAACTGAGACGCAGGTTGTTGCCTGTAATGTGAACAAGATTCAGTTTGCAAACTGTGCTCAGCTTGGCTTTTGTGTTGGAGCTGAAACCACAGGATAAAGTATACAATTAAATGCATTCATGCACACAAAGTATGCAAAACGTTCCAGTGCTGTTGCCTCTCACCTTATGTCTACTTTATGGACTGAGCAGATCTGATGCGAGGAGACAAACACTGCTCAGAGGAACTGCCAGAGAAAACCTCATCACTTAGCTGATTTGTGACCAGAGCAAACCAATTATGTCAGCTGAACAGCTTCTAATAGCAGCTGTAGTCCTGTGCTGCTACGTAGGACTGACTGATGGACTTGCTGTTTATTAACCATTTTTTAAAAAGCACCACTGGGTCTGGTGGCATAGAAATAACCCAGTTGTAATATTTTCACATTAATCTTTCTATTCCAGTTTTTTTTCCCAAGCTACCTGGTAGAAAAGTTAGGCACAGAATGCATAAAGTTAAAATTTTAAGAAGTTATAAGATATATAGGCATTGACAGTTAAACATCTGCCGAAAAGCAGTTGTTATACAGAGATTTTCCCACAGACTTGAGTAGAGCTGTTTGCAGAGACAGTCAATTGGCAGATTATTGATGTGGACCTTTTCCGCTTGACAAGTTATAACCTGTAGTATAAACTCTTGACAGACTGTCTTTTATAAATTTGAATATTTCAGAAATTTTTTCAGAACAGACTAACCCTATAGTTAGGCTGTTTGAAGAAAAATATTGTTTTACGTTAAAAAATAAAATAAAGCCCGTTTATCTGTTTAGTTTGTTGTGTTGAAAAAACCTTGGACAAATATTTACAGAGCCCTTAAGTGCCATAATAATGCTGCAACAAATAGGCGTATAAAAACTCCAATCCCCAGAATTCCCTCCAGCGGAGAACACGGACTGACAATAGGTCGTGTCTAAATGGTAACCCTAACTTTGCGAAGGATCTCGCGGTCTAAAAAGTCGCCTATACCATGATCTTTCATTGCCTGGCTGTAACCAAACATATTGTCCCTAACCTTACCAGAGCTTAACCACATCTATACCACACCGTAAACACAATTGTTGATTACAATAACAAAATGAATATGCAAAATGAATGGACTATGCGTGCAACTCTCGCGATAATTCTCAATGTAGGGTTCCCTTGTAGATACGGCCGACCCGGTAGTACGCTGCAGTGTAGTAGTGTGAGTTCTGTTTGTGAGACGAGCCCGGTACTGCCCATAACACCGACCCACACTATTGCTGTTGAACAACGAAACATCTGCTGAGGTGAGCTGTAACTAATGTATACACTAATATTAGTATATGCATAAGTTACTGTATTGAAGCTAAATAATGCTAGCAGAATTAGCATCCCAACCCATTTACTGTTCATTAACTCCTAGCTTGCCTGTGCAGCTCATGGCAAAGATTTTAACATCTAATACTTTATACGATGTATATTATAACAGTTATGAACATGAGTCAAGTATGAATTAAGTGCTAATTAGTACATGCAAAAGTGTTTATAAATGGTTTCAAACAAACAGCTCAGCACAAGTACTACTTTACTGAATAAATGCCTTATTCTTTTCTGATCATTGTTTATTCTATTTCCTCCCTGAAGATACATTTTGGACACTTTTTAAACGCTGTTATATGTCATCTAATCTGACTGAGTGTGTGCTGTCATATCTAGCAGTAGTAGTTGTGCTTTGGAAACAGAACAAGTGGAAGAGGCTTAACTAAATGGGGACATTAAAGCATCCTCAATCCTCTTGGCATGAGAGCTTTCACAGCACACACCAAAGTCACACTCATTGAAAATATTTTTTTGTTTTTCAACAAAAAATAGTGTTTGTTCACAGAATCAGTTAATTAACAAAGAGATGTGCTACGTCTCTCTAATGTGATGTTCAGGTAATAAAAACCTTCAGATAATCATGCCATTGATCATACAGAGCTGATAAAACTAAGCTAAACTTGACATTTTAAAGCTGTAACCACAGATTGTTTATGTTTCTTTAATACATGGCTAGTTTAATGTAGCCTATTATTTCTAATGGAGCTCAGAAAGGTTTTGAGTATGACAGTAGTAATGGCTTTTCTCACAGGGACTGGGACCGTCATTCATGGAGCGCATCATGGGAGGAGGAGTGCTGCCACTGGCTTTAACAGGTGTTGGGATCTTGATGATATACAGGATACTTGTCCGACTCAGAGCAGGAGCCTCTCTGAAGGATGCTGTGGTTGTCATCACTGGCGCTAGCTCTGGACTTGGGAAAGGTCGGTGTCTAACATACAAGACATTCTCTATAAATCAAGTCTCACTGATGTGCAGTAGTGGTGAGATAACATACAATAACACGTGTCAGTGTGTGCGCTGATGTGTTTGTTGTGTGTTGCAGAGTGTGCACGGGTTTTTCATGCTGCAGGAGCACGCCTCGTGTTGTGTGGACGAGATGCAAACCGCCTGCAACAGGTTGTTGAGGAGCTTACAGCAAGTTCATCAGAGACGCAGCGTCAGGTGTGTGCACACACTCACACAAATTCTGGTTCACAGATAAATAAGATATGAATCTGAAATACAACAAGTTAAAATAAAGTTCCAGGTGAGCAGCCTGTCTTCACTATCTTCACCTCACTGCACAACAATGACATTATTCAAAGCAGATGTGGAGCAGTGATCTAATCGTATGAAGGGAGTGAGATAACTGTTTCACTCTGTTCAACCACCAGGCTCACACGCTCAGCACCGTTATTTTCAACCTGGCAGACACAGACTCAGTGGACAGAGCTGCAGAGGAGATCCTGAGGTGTTATGGACAAGTTGACGTCCTCATCAATAACGCTGGAATCAGTTACCGTGGCAACATACTGGATACCCACATTTCGGTGCAGCGGGACGTAATGGAAACAAATTACTTTGGGCCCATTACTCTTACTCAAGGTTAGCGAGGAGCACAGCTTGGACTGTTGGATGTTTGATAGCTTTTTTTATAACCTGAATATAGTTGATGAAGTATGTTAAAAAAAGCAGAAATACAAATACTAAAAATGACATTATATTAACAGATTTAGTAGCAGGACATGGGTATTTTCTATTGTTTATTTCTTCTTTCCTCTCTTCACAGCTCTCCTTCCCTCCATGGTTCACCGGCGTAGCGGCCATGTTGTCGTCATTAGCAGTGTCCAGGGCAAGATAGGCATTCCTTACAGATCAGCCTGTAAGTTGTCTTTGCTTATTTGATTAAAGCAAAAGAAAAGAACTCAAGATACTGTTTCAATCCGCCAGTCTGAGTGGAAATGAGTGACTTTGGTTTGTGCTCACTGTGATCAGATGCAGCCTCGAAGCATGCCTTGCAGGCCTACTTCGACTGCTTACGGGCAGAGGTGGAGCGTTACGGGATTTCAGTGTCTGTGATAAGTCCTGGGTACATCCGAACCAACCTGTCGCTCAACGCTGTCACAGGAGATGGATCCAAGTATGGAGGTGAGGTTGAGAGAAACAAAAATATGTTTATAGGAAAGATGAAAGAATATTTATCAGTGTGATGAATATGTGACTGCAGAAGTTAGGAAGGGTGCACGTATAAAAAGGCATTAAAATGAATGACAAGGTTCGCTCGCTGGAATAGTGGTTAGAGCATATGCCATATGGAGCAGTGCTCCTAAGCGGCCTTCAAATCCCAGCCGGAACGTCCTTTCTCCACATGTCTACCCCCTCTCTCTCTCCCATTTCCTGTCTACCAACTTTACAATAAAGGCGTCTGTGCCAAAAAAATATTGAAAAAAAAATAAAAATAAAATGAATGACAAAAAAAATACACAATAGGTGTGGTAATAGGATTTAAAGACTAAATTCATTGGGAGGAATAAATCATTGATGCTTCATGTTTCTTGTCTGTGCAATGCTTTCAGTTTTGGACAAGACCACAGCAACAGGATGGGACCCCAGGGATGTGGCTCAGCAAGTTCTGAGGGCAGTGCGTAAGAGGAGTAAAGATGTAGTACTGGCAGGACCTCTGCCCACCCTCGCCATCTACCTCCGCACACTGTGGCCTGCGCTCTTTTTCAAGCTCATGGCATCTCGTGCCCGCAAAGAGCAGAAACCTAAAGAAGAGTGAGGACTCTGCAGCATACAGAGGCAAATGGACCTAAATATGAAAGTGACTACTTAACATTAAGACTGAATGGACATGAGATGTGAAGACATGCTGCACTCCACAGGCACTTTCAGTAAAACAGCCACATTGTTTGCTGTGTTGCTAGTCTAACATATGTGAAATAAACCAAAAATTTTCTAAATACACCATGAAGTATCTGATGGTGTGTATTTTCACTATTCTGTGGTTGACCTGTGTCATGAAGCAGGTTCAACTTAGTCCAGTTGTATTTTGGTGAGCCGTCTTCACTTTGCCATCCTGGATAAATAGTTGTTACATGTTGTTTTGCAAATGTTTAATATTGAAGCACAGTGAAAATGTGTTTCCAGGTGTGGTATGACCTGTTTGTGTCATCTTCATCATGGCACAGTCTTGAAAATGATTCTCAGAACAAAGAGCTTTTAATACATGTAGAGGAAGAAAGTTTGATTTCCTGTTTGAGTTTTATTAAATTACTCATTATTTCAGATCAATTCCCTTTTCAGTCAGTTTCATATAATAACCAGCAGATGAACAATATTATTCCTGCTGTTTTATTTCAGTGTTTAATTGTTTAATGTCTCGGCTTGGACTCGTTGACTCAGTAATAGGCCCTAAGATAAACCAAAATTTTAAATACATAATAATCAAAGACCACAATATAGTATTATTAAGTTTGTATTTTGACAGGTTTAAAACACAAAAACACAAAGATTTTTTTTTATAACTATCTTTATACACAGAATAAAAACACTTTTTACAAACGGAAAACTTTAAACAACAGGTTTTTTCCTTTTTAGATCTTAATATTAAGTTAAAACAAATGTTAACAATAAATAGTCCAAATAACAATTTACATTATGTTCCAAAAGCGCAGTGAATACTGGAATTGCAATTTGTACAAATAAATCCTTCAACAACAAAAAAAACAAAAACAAAAAAAAACATGCCAGATTCAAAGAGAAAAACCTGCTGTTTGTTCCTCATTAAAAACCATCTTCATTGTTTTTTAATCTAGTGTGAGAAGATAAAGCCTTACCCAAATTAATAATCGTAAGAGCTTTTACACTGTAGGGTCAAAGCCCCCCAAAAGGTGCTCCAAGGAGACCAATGTTTTAAATCCCATTTGTGGAATGACGACAAAAGCTCTCAAAAAAATTTCACTCACGGAGATGAAGTTTAAACACGCTGATGAGGCAAAAATGTTTACAATACTGCATATTGACAATGCTGGTAAATTGAAGTTCAGAGGACATCTGGATGCGATGAGGGTCATGTGGTTTGTGTGTATTTGCTGTAAACAACAGTGCATCAAATGGTAACAGAAAGCACTTAAACATATGTCAACCTCATAACATCATCACATGCAGAACGGGCTGAGGTTTAAAGAGACAATGTTTGCCATGATGTTGCCAATCATGTTGACCTTAGCCCTAGTGTTTTAATTGTATCCAGTATGAATGGGGAATTATGTATGGAGCACAACCAATCAGAGGATTTTACTGGAGATTAAAAAGGACTTGAAAGTACAAAAAAGTGGAGTGTCAGCTATGGCTTTAGTGTTAGAGTACATACTGCCAGCTCCTGTGGAGTTTAAACGGAGTGCAACACTACCAGGAGGTACCCAACATATTTTTCATTTTATTCAGAATAAAAAAAAAATATGGTTGGTCGTATTTTGGGAAAAGATAAATCCAAGTATGTGGAGGAAGAAAGAAAGAAGTATGTTATTACATCTTAACCCGCTTATACAACAAGTTCGGGTCTTTTCATTAGACATTATAAGCAATTCACAACTCCATATGATTTCAGAACAAAATTCAAAAGGGAGTCACTGATGATCACAACTGTAGTTACTACCAAAATGTAGTCAACCAAACGAAAGCTGCCTTTTTTTGAACTTTATAACAAAATGAACAACCTGATTCCAAACATACATGTGTGGAGGCAGGCTTTTTTCCTAAAACACAAACCAGTAACACCTGAACTGATGATATGAAGAGCACACAAAATGGAGGGCAACGGCAAAGGATTTGGCTTCTACCTTCCCTACCGTGTTGTGCTCTACTTTTGCGACTAAGGTCACAAAGAAACAACTACGCAACCTCTTTCTCACTGCCATTATTTTCTCACTGCCCCTTCCAGCAGCAGTTTGCCACCAGCTGCAATCTGAACTGCACATTTTGGCGGATTTACACATTTTTGGGGGGTAAATCAAGAGAGAGATGACAAACAAACAGACAGACAAACAGAGACACACACACACAGAGCAGGAAGAGACATAAAAGATCAG
>JANJYP010242956.1:0-16268 GCA_024605115.1 Rastrelliger brachysoma | reverse complement strand
GGAGAGAGTGGAGAGAGAGGCCAGGCAGCCTGACCTAGGATACTGCTCACCTGAGGTTGGTGTAACAAGGCAGAAAGCAATTTTTCGAATGACTGGTATCTGTGAGTTAAAGAGGATCCATTATGCACATTTGCATCTCCATATTTTTACTGTGGGGCTGCACGGGAGTAACTTTATATTGTAAAAAATCTTGTTTATCTTATACTGGCTCTTTATGCTGCCCCTCAGTTCAGTCTCTGTCTGAAACAGGCTGTTTTAGTTTGTGTCTATAAGTCCTCCAAATGAGCCCACTCTATTCTGATTGCTCAGCTCCAGAAGCTGTGTCAGAGCAACCTCTCAGCTGCTTGGGAGGCTACTTAAACAAACTATAGTAGTAGGATTTGGTTTATTTTTCTTTACTTGGAATGTTGACTTCTCAAATACATCTGTACATGTTTGAGTTGCAGTCCAATGTGAAATATGTGGGTGAACTGCACAAAGACACAGAAAAACTTTAGCAACAATCTTAGCATCCAATGCTACAGAATGGATGAGCGTTCATGGGAATGCAAGACAATCTGTTGTTGGCTCATTGCATTAACCTTAAGTTTTGGAACTTTTATCTTGTTTAATATCAATTTCTGGCATACAGTGTATAAATAACAGGAAACCTCAAAAGTGCTTACGAGGACCCCTAATATGAGTTTCTGTTGTGAGCAGGACAGCAGGGCTAAACCAGAGCCCAGTCCAGAGGAGGAGGAAGACGGAGATGATGCAGAGGAAGAAGGGGAGGAGAGGAGAGAATCCCCTGCTAGTCGAAGGAGTGAGGAGGGGGGAATGCAGCAGACCTCTTCTCCTGGCTCACACCACAGTAGTCCACAAGGTTTGTAAAAACCCAGACATGACATGTTGAGATATCATTCAGCCAAGAAGAGCAACGGCTAAACACCTTGATGTGTTTTCAGGTTCTCAGGAGAGGAAGCTGCAGCGGCGGTCAGTCAGGAGCAGGTCTGAGTCAGAGAGAGGCAGCGATCCCGTCCCTAAAAAGAAAACCAAAAAGGAACAGGTATCCATCCTCCCCAGCTCCTCACCTGGTGTGCAGACTTCCTGATGGCTGAATGGTTAAAAAACATAAAATATAACCCCAACGTCCCAGTTTGATTTCATGTTACGTCCCTCTCTCCACATTTTCTGTACATTCTTCATTTTTCCTTTCCACTGTCAGTTATTAAATAAAGACATAATATATATTTCTAAAAATATATGCAAGTGTCAGTGTTTGTTGCGTCAATGAAATGCAATCCAGAAACTCCAATCAGGGTAATAGAGTCAGAAGACTTAACAAATGCTAAAATACTGCACTATGTTTCTTAATATGATGAACAACTGAAAGTTATTGTGGCTGTTATCATTCGATCTTTTGTTGTGACCATTGTGGCATAAACAGGAGGAAAACAGCATTCACGTTAGACTAATTAGGTATTTGATTGGTCAGTGCAGCATGTTGCAGGAAGATACTGTGTTGCTCTAAAAATTGAGCCAAAAAAAAACTTTTTTTTTTTCTTTTTTTTTTTGCTGGACTCCACTGTGTTTGTATCCCTGCTGCATCCATGCAGTGGTCCTATTTTAAGTGTCAATTTTTTTTAGCAGCTGCCATATGAATCAAAATGACGACCACTGTAACTGAAAACTTTAACTTCATCACAGGCGGAGATGGCTCCTGAGACCACACTGAGGACAGGCTCACAGAAAGGTAGATTATCAACTCTTTCAACGTCTTTCGTGGCAGCTACTTTTTATTCCCCAAAGGTGGAAGCCCATCCTTTTTATCGTCTGTCATGTCATCCTTTAGGTGCCAGTGAGATCTCGGATGCCTGCAAGCCACTGAAGAAGCGAAGCAGAGCATCAACAGATGTGGAGATGGCTTCATCTCAGTATAGAGATACCTCTGACTCCGACTCAAGAGGTCTCAATGACCCACAGGTAGGGTTGGAAAACATACCAATAAATATACACACAGACACACGAAGAAGAAAATACTGTTTGTTTTATTTCTTTTGGACATATGATTCATTTAACAGTGCATAAGTGACAAAGTGTGTTTTAGTCATCTTATTATCATCATTGCCTTTATGTAACTTAAGTTCTATTTTGATAATTTAATCATACATTTTCAGTAGCGCGCAGGACTCTTTAGACTATCCCAACAAATTTAAGATAATATTTTTCTTCAAGATATTATATCTGAAAAAGTACAGGTTGTGTTATATTTTTAGAACAAGACATTTATGTGTTCTTAACAGCAGCAATTGTCTTTGAATAGAGCAAGTATTAACTTACACAGTGAGACAGTTGCGTAAGAATGTGTTGCATTATTGGTTGCTTGTAGCTTTTATGTTCCTAGACTGTTTCTTCACATCTGCGTATCTTTTGGATTTAGTCAGTCCCAAGTGTTAGGTAATCACAGTTTAATGTAAGGGAGTTGCTGATGGCTTATTTAAGAAACTCCTGACTCATTAAAATGAACCAAAAGCGTCTATGATGTCTTCACTGTAGAACTGGAGACTGATTCATTTATTTCAATTCTCTGAAAAATTTTGCAATTAGATAAATAACGACAACTTTCTTTTTACATATAATTGCTATTGAAAAAGAGCTCTAGTTTTGAGCCAATACATTAGCTGCACACAGAGGGTTGGTTTCCTGCACACAGGACACATCAACACGCATGGTGTTTATCCATTTCACAGGGATTATTTGGGAAGAGTCTTGATAGTCCAGCAGCTGCTGATGCAGACGCTTCAGATACTCAGTCTGTGGATTCTGGTTTGTCTCGTCAGGACAGCAGCACTGGGAAGAGGGACACTGTCTGCCAGGTCAGCATTGCTTCCTCCTTGTCATATTCTCTTTCTTCTCATACTATTCAGTTGTATGATGTTTTAACTGGGTTTGTGTGTTTGCTTGTATGTGTGTGTGTAGATCTGTGAGGTGTATGGAGAGGGTTTGGTGGTATGTGAAGGAGACTGCAGCAGACAGTTTCACCTGGAGTGTCTCGGTCTGACATCCCTACCTGAAGGCAGGTTCACGTGTCTGGAATGCAGAAATGGTGAGTGAACAGCTTCAGCTTCACTGTGTCTCATGTCCAAAGCTTTTTGGCTCTTTACTATTAGAGACTCTCTGTCATCCCTTTTGCAGGCAATCATGCATGTTTCAGCTGTAAAACAGCGGGACGGGAGGTGACACGCTGCTCTGTGTCTGGATGTGGCTGTTACTACCATGAGGACTGTGTCCGTAAATTCCCGGGAACCACCAGCAGTACTGGCGGAGGCTTCAGCTGCCCTCAGCACAGCTGCTCTACCTGCTGTCTGGAGAGAGACATGCAACGAGCCAGCAAAGGTAAAAGATCTTTTGATTTGTATCTCAGCCTGGTTTCCTGTTTGAGCGTGCAGATGAGACAATGCTACATCAACAGTGTGATAAAAAGTTTTCTTGTTACACTTAGACTAAAATGTTCTTTTTGTGTAGCAATAGAAAAAGTTCAAATAATAAGAGCAACAGGGGGGGGGGCAAAGGTCAAGACTGTACTGGAAGAAGGAAGTGCAAGAAGAAGAGGGAATAAGACACAGGGTGTGTTTTTTCCTCTGAGCAAAAGAAAAGACAAAATGGTGCTACTTTTAGGAGACACACCTTAAAATCTTGGTCTTTGCCAGTCTGATGCACCTCTGCAGATTATTTGGTGACAGTCTCACCACAAACATCCTTTTCCACCTCGAACCAAATGTGGTTTTAATTGAAGGGCGTCTAGAGACTGCAGACAGCCAGAGAAAAATAAAATAATAGTAGTGTTTCTGGAAAAGTCTTTACAGGATGGTGAATTATTCTGCTGGAAATACCCCATCCAAAAAAGAAGAGATGCACTGAAGATATCTTGTGCTTTAAAAATGAAAGTGCGGAAATGCCAAAAATGTGCCAAAAGAAGATTTGTCTCATTGTGGCTCTATCAACTACCATTTGTACCTTTTGACATCAGGCTTTGAGTACNAAAGTCTTTACAGGATGGTGAATTATTCTGCTGGAAATACCCCATCCAAAAAAGAAGAGAAGCACTGAAGATATCTTGTGCTTTAAAAATGAAAGTGCGGAAATGCCAAAAATGTGCCAAAAGAAGATTTGTCTCATTGTGGCTCTATCAACTACCATTTGTACCTTTTGACATCAGGCTTTGAGTATGTAGTTCAAACTCTACTGTTAATATAGATGGTTAAGCAGAGCTGGATAGCAAAGGAAATGAAAATGTTTTGCATAGAGACAAAAGAAATGTTTTATATTTTCTCAAATCCCTCAAAGATTTTTTTTTTGAGAAATTGAATAATATTATGTATAGGCTTTGTTTCCCTTCCAAATGTACTTACAGTGTAAGTGATGGGAGAGAAAACTCACAATCATCATTTTGAGTGAATATGTATTTAAAAATTTATCTGAAGATAAAATGAGGCTCAAGCTGTCTGAGTTAGTCAAATAGTTACAGTGTTGTAAGCAAAACCTTTCACCCTTTTTATGCTGAACACTTTCTTTTCAGCTGCAGTTGAAGGATCATAAGCAAAAAAAATGACTTTGGTGCGAAAAAGAAACTAAGAAACTCAAAACATATCAACTCAATCTCACTAATTTGATTGGCTCAAGCTTCATATTAGCATTGGATAAACTTTTAAATGCATTTTTGCGTAGAAGGAGACTTGTGGATTTTGCCCCCCACCACTTACATTGTAAGCAGAGTTTGAGGAATGATTACTGTGAAGAGTCGCTCATGGATGTATCGTTCTCAAAATCTCCAAACTTCACATGTGGTGAACTTATGAAATGTGAAACCACCTTTTGATTCTATGCTACCATAAAGCGTTGTCTTGCATGCCAAACAAATTGAAGACAGCCTTATTTTGTCCATTGGATCCCTTTTAATTACAGCTGGAAACCATAAAGGAATCTGACCTAATTCATTGTCAAAATTCTGTAAAGAAAGAGCAAACCTTTTCACAGCTGTGTGCTGCACTGTGAGCTATTCACATTGTTCACATAATCTTCAATCTACAATCATTGTCCTTTACATCATTGGAGATTTTAGACATTTTTATGAACCTTTGTTATTTTGCATTATTACTACAAGTGTACTGCCCCTTGTGAGATGTGACATTGTGTGTAAATAAGTAAAATAAATAAGTGAATGGTAGGCAGTACTGCACTATATTGTAAAAAAAAAAACATGTTTGCAGAGACAGTCTGTCATTTAATCTTTTTACTCTCTTCTTTGCTTCTTGTCCAGGTCGCCTGATGCGTTGTATCCGCTGTCCAGTGGCCTATCACACAGGAGACAGCTGTGTGGCAGCGGGCAGCGTTGCCCTCACTCATCACATCATGATCTGCAGCAGCCACGGCAGCACCAAGAAGAACGGCCTCCTCAGCTCACCCGTCAACGTGGGCTGGTGCTTCCTGTGTGCCAGAGGTAAGCCTCTTATGCTGAACTTTATAAAGGCCTTCCTCTCCTCAGTGACTATCGTGAACATGCGGGTCAGGAAAAACTAGAAGCCCTTGATGTCACCACAGTTGGCTGATGTCTTCTGACCTCCACCACACATAAAACAGGACCTTGTCACCCACCGTGGCTGTAGTTTTTTACCTTAGACCAGGGGCGGACTGGGACAGTAATTCAGGCCGGGAATTTGGCCACTCTGTTCATGCAGACAAACAGACCTCTAATTTGGTTTTCTAACCCTATTTATTAGTTGATTTAACCTTTTTAAAAGAAATTTGGGAAAGATCAGTAAGTTCTTTGTTCGTATACTGGCTTTTCATTAAAAACTATCTACACTCTTATCTCATATACATACTTAATATATGATAAAGTTATTTAAGTTAGTATGATTAATCACATTTTGCCAATAAATTAAAAGTTAAGTGTTGGATTGGTGGAAAGTCCAACCCTGTAGTGAGGTGTGGGGTCATGGTCCCTGGAAGAAAATTTGGTAATTTGTCAAATACATCACTCTGGTGCACTCTGAGTGCAACATCAAGAGGTTTTATCGAGAAAAATTAGTGTGCTTTACTAATTTAACTGCTGGTTGATGATGACATGACCACAGAGAACAGGAAAAATGTTTTATCAGTTAATAAATGTTCTAAACAAAGCATTAATAAAGACTAATTGTCATATTTTACCTCTGAAAAATGGCAGAAGTGATTATCAAACTTAATTAACAAGTTATTTTATTAGTAAATATCAAATTTTTTTTTTACACTGAGGCTAAAACTGCCGTGTGCATTTAAGCAGCACACTGGTGTTTCAGATTGAGAGTTTTAAAGTGGAGCTGCAGGATTGGATGGAGGTGTGTGGGGTAGCCCACCAGGTCGGACAGATATTTACCACGACTATTCTCTGGCCGGGTTGGGGCACGTATTAAAATATTATGTTTAGATTGGGCTCAGTTAATCTGACACATCGTGCACAGGCACGGACCCGGTCGGGCTTCATTTTCTGGGACCGATCTAAGCTCTTGTCCTGTAGCCACTTACTAACGGAGCAGCTCAGCAGAGAGCAGAGGAGAGCACTCCGTAGCAATGAATGCTGCTCCTCTCCCCTCTCAGTAGAGGCAGAGCTGATCCTCAGTGCAGCAGGCACATAGACAGCACTTTTTTGATAACAAAATTCACTATAATCTACTGCTGCCTGTCATTATATCTGGGTTTAATTGCTCACTATATTGTTGCTGCTGAAGCTGACTGTTCATATCAGGCCACTGGAAATAATCCCAGTGCTCCTGATGGCCAGTCCGCCACTGCCTTAGACACATTATTTTTGGGCACATACAGCTATGATAACCTGTCAGGAATGAATAGTGAAAGCTCACATACTTGTTTAGACATTTTATCCTTAATATTTAATGTTTCATGTTTGGCATTGTTGTTCACAAATAGCAGTGCTGTGAAATGTAATGTTTGTTTTTCCATTGCGATACTAATATGATAAATGGTCCAGGCTGCTACACTGCACTCCACTTAGAAGAATCCCATCTGCCCAGCACCTTTTGCGTATCAGAAAACACACTATTTACTTTTTTTTTTTTTTAATGACCTTTATCCAATTATGATCTGATGTTGAAAATTTTTCCTTTTACAACACAAGTTGAGTGCATTGTTTGGCCTCTTTTTGTTGGGACAAGCTTTGTTTTATTTGTTACTTTTCTTGTGTTTTAACCGTGTGTATGCGTGCGTGTATGTGGGACTGTGTTCGTTCTTTCTCTTTTATGAATTTTTTGGGTAATTTCGAGTTTGATTGCGGCTCACCCACGTCTCTTCCTGTGTGTCTTGTGTAGGGCTCTTAGTGCAAGACCTTACTGACACCATATTAAGTTCATATGCCTATAAGTCCCACTACCTTCTGACTGAGTCAAATCGTGCTGAGTTGAAATTACCTATGATTCCCTCTCCTTCGTCAGCTACCAAAAAGAATGTTGGGAAAGGTAACTGAACAGTTTTTCTCTTTCTTCTTTGTCCCACTGGTCTGTGTTTATGTTGTGCCTGCTCCCATTCTGGTTTAGTTTCTCTTTTTTTTTGTCCGCAACTTTCATTTCAAAGCCTTGAGGTGCTATGTTAATTAACTGGATAAACCTGCAGTTAATTTTAATGCAGAGTGGTGCATTAAAAAAGTAACCTCAGCCAAGTTCCCTAACACATTAACAGATAACATTGGGCCTCATGCAAGAACATTTTCTTAGCTTTATCCCAAATTACACTTTTCTCTGATTTACCAAAACTTTTAACTTCACAAACTTGTTGGTAATTTCTTGTTTCAGCTTGCTGAATGTAAGCTGTTCATGAGGAGGTACTCATTAGTGAGATTTGATCATAAACAATATCAGTGCCCCTAAGTTACTATATAAGGCTGCCTGTTTTGCTCCATTTATAGCAATTTCCTTCACAAAAATAGTAAAAAAAAAAAGAGGAATTTCACTCCAGAGCTCCAAGTCCTGTTGTTTAATATAAGCAGATCAAACACATTTAGAGGTGTTAGTAGTGATAAAAGGAGACATAAAATAATTGGATATGTCTGTCATAGTACTCATACTTTTAACATTTAACATTTCACTTTTTTTAATTAGTACATTTTACTTTTGAAACTTTATTTTGCTGCTAATACTTCTGCAGCTATGCTCAAACAATATTTTGAATGTATAATTTGTAATTACCATAAGTATTTTATATTATGATGTTGCTGCTTTTACTTAAGTAAATGATCAGACTGTTTTTTTTTTCACTACTGACTTTTTTGAACCTCTCAGTAATTTAATAAACCATGATAATATGGTCAATTGTAAGATTAAATGAATCCAGATTAAGGAATTAAGATTCTTAGATCAAACTGACTTTTTCCCCACCGTGGAGAAAGACAGTCTCTATATGACTTTTACAACAGGTCTGGATTATTCCTTTATTTCATTGGTATATATAAGAAAATTCTGAGTACAAGAACTTTGGTGGCCACACATTTTGTGGCATAATAATCTCTTAGTATGCATGGTTCTTGCCTGAGGCTCATTGTGAGACTGGTTTATGCTATGCATGAACAGTCAGCCTGAGTAAACATCTCTGCAGTGAACATTCCTTAATTTTAAATGAGTACAATATCTCCACCAGGAAAACATAATTGGTCATTTAACCTGCAGTAGTTAAACGCATTCTGGATGACCACCAGAGACAGTGCTTAACGCTGGATGTTATCCGTCTCACTAACATGCAGGTGGAGTATTAAGTACAAAGTCACATTTGACCTGGGATTGTGTAGCATATATAAGTCCACGTCATCATCAAAGATGTTTGTTCAGAATCTTATCAGCAGGATTCCCACTGGAAAACTCTGGTGTTCATTCAGAATTCATATTTCATTCTTCTTAACCACTAGACGCAGTGAACTTTTACCAATATAGCTATAGGTAAACGCATCTCACCAGAAAAGGCCTGAAGGTTCTTGAAAGACAGCTGTCATGGCCCCACAGTTGTGATAATAGATTCTGACCACTGAACTTGCCCCATCTCTTTATGGCTGCAATACAAGTAGGTACTGGTTGGACACCCTGACTTTTTTTGAACCTTTAAGTTTGGATCCAAATAGGCCACTGATCCAAACCTCTAATGGCCACAAGTACAGGAGTCTGCCAAACAGTCCACTTCCTTGGCTTTTTTCTTACGCAGGGCATCTTCAGGTGAGGCAGCATCTCTGCCCACTCTGTATATTCAAAGAGACACCAGACGGGGGCTGGCTTTTAAGCTGAAGTGCTTCCACCTCAGCTAATCAGTCTAGCAAAGGAGGTCTATACTTCAGTGAGTGAAGGCACACATCAGGGAGTAACTGAGACATCTATCAATAACAGAAAAATACACCAAGCCAGTGACACAAACTGGAAGGGAGACCTGCAATCAAGCTCCACTTCAAAACTTACTTCAAGCTAACAAAGGTATACCATGCTTACCTTACTATCCTAGCTTCAGCTTCGGAGTTAGAGTGCAGCTCTGATTGTCTAATAGCAGCATTTGGAGGATGAAATAATATCTCCAACCATGTAGTTGCAGAGGTCCTAACAAAAAGTCACCAATTATCTTCTTATGTTGATTCAGTCTGCATTTCTGTATTAGCCAAGAAAATATAAAAGGGACAACTGCTTATGTGTGATGTGAGTTTATATACAGCATATCATCTCAGGTCATATTTGACTTAGTTGATTTAAAAAAAAAAGAAAATCAGTCCACATGTGCACAGGACGAATAACATCCAGTTTTAAGCACTGCTTCTTGCGGTCAGGAAGAATGAAATAGACCTACTGTATCGTGCCCTGATGCTGGATGCTCTGGGTCTGTTCAGGCTCTGTTTGTGGTTTGTGGAGCTTATTGCTACTGGAGACGCACTGCTTCTCTGCTTCAGCACTCTGGGCTTGTTTTTTGATTTTTGAAAGGCCTTGTCCAGCTTCACCTCCTCCTTTATGCCGACTGCAACTAAGTTTTATTTTTTGACTGAAATTGTCAGATGAAATGAAATTTCGGCTCACTTCCATTTTGTTGAGCTTTGACCTGCCTTGGATGGAATTTATTATCAATCTGGACTCAACATAAATACAATAGATCAAATTTAAGAAGCACCAAATGTATGAATAATGAAATTAAATGTTGTGATATCAGCACAACATTTCATAAAAGAACAATTTGTCATATTGCATTAAAAAAAGATTCCATGCAAGCTGGTCTATGCAGGATGTGGTATGTGTGATGGGAAACGTTTGCTTTATCAGCAGGACTGCATGCCTGCTTTTTGCCAAAAATTTGTTATTTTGAAACAACCCTGATTCATTGTTAATGCGCTGGCTGGTTTTATTCCTATGCTGCTGCATGTATTTCCCATAGATTGGTCTTGGTACAGTGCTCTGAATCTGATTGCCAGACATGCTATAACTGCTCCGGTAAAAGTTTCAACCAACTGGACGACCCCATGGAGGGTCCTCCAGCTATTATCAGTCCTTTTCATGCAGCAGGACTGTTACAGGAGCTTCCACTCAAGAAGAAGCTGCTGGCTTAAGTTTCTTAGCTCAGAATGATAAATTAGTAAAGCAGCTTCAGGTTAAAATATTTTCCATGCAAAGACACAGATTTCCTGTCATACTAAATCCTGGAAAACAAACTTCAAACTGTATTTGTTGGTTTGTGTAATAGCTTCAGTATAATATTTATACCATTCTTTGGCTTGTCTGCAAATGAGATTCAGAGTTTGTCCAGGTTTTAAGGTGCATCACCTAATCGTACACTCCTCCTCTCTTTGCATACCCATTTCCCACAACGCATGCACACAAACACACACATACACACACACACACACAAACACACACACTAACACAAACACACATAAACATATACCTGTGTACATCCATACATACAAATGTAGGAGGCAAGTTGCTGTGCTGCGACTCATGCCCAGCTTCCTTCCACCCGGAGTGTCTGGAGATGGAGATGCCGGAGGGGGCGTGGTCCTGCAGTGATTGCAGGGCAGGGAAGAAACCTCACTACAAACAAATTGTCTGGGTCAAACTGGGTAACTACAGGTACGCAGAGAGCACTGATTGTAGACCACAGAGGCTTGTGCAACTGTCAGTTTATGGTACGGTCACATTTAAAGCAAAAGTAAAGCGATATATTGTATTTTTTTTTTCTTATTAAAAATCCCACGAAAAGACCAAAACCAAAAATCAACTTGTCCTACTAAGAAGTATTGTCTGTTTTTTTCAAAGTTTGATATACCTTATTTCTCAATGCTACAGCCACACTGTTGCACTCTGTGACATTTTTCTTCATTGTGATGAATATGGACAATGTGGTTCTTTTTATAGTTAATCCCAAATGCACTGTCTTGCTGCTGTAAATAGAAGAGTATCAGGTTCACAGGCCCTCAAAAATACACGGTTTACTCATCTTTGAGTAATATTTTCTAAAAAACTACATTGCCAGGGAGATTTTTAGGTTGTTGTGTGAATGTGAAACTATTAATGTGTTAACTGCTTTCAAAGATTTGTCAACAATAGGAACACATGTTCTTAGAGTGAAGTGCTAAAAATGACTCACACATTTTTGGTTTTGGTCTTNTGTGAAACTATTAATGTGTTAACTGCTTTCAAAGATTTGTCATTTGTTTCATGAGATTTATTGACAATAATAGAAATATAGATTATCTCCAGACTTGTCTTTTGAGGTCTAAGACATTTACTTCACCCTGAAACAGGATGCGTGATGTTTCATCACAGATGCAGGTATTCAAATATAAAATATTTGATCAGCAAGTGCAGCATTGGTGTTTTCCTGTCTCTCAACTGACAGTGAAGCATGCCCTATGCAGTTTGTACTCTGCTAGCATAGTTGATGTGATGGGATGCAAATAATAACTCTGCAAAAATATTATTTGAGTGAAAATCAAAAGTAAATACCTGCAGAGTTTGATGCAAGTATGACAATCTCAAGCTACCATATTTTTTGATTATTCTCATCTTCTACTTTTTATTGAACAATGTTCCTGTCCCACTTCCTTGCAGGTGGTGGCCTGCTGAGATCTGCAATCCTCGCTTGGTGCCACCCAACATTCAGAGCTTGCGCCACGATATTGGTGACTTCCCTGTCTTCTTCTTCGGGTCTCATGACTACTACTGGATCAACCAGGGCCGCGTCTTCCCCTACGTTGAAAATGACAAAAACTTTGTCACGGGTCAGATCAATATCAACAAAACCTTCAAGAAAGGTAATTATTATTCAAGATTTTATCCTACTATTGTGATTTATTTCTATAAAACAATTGTGAGCATGAATTTCTAAGATGCTGTTGATCTGTTTCAGCTCTGGAGGAAGCAGCTCGGCGGTTCCAGGAGCTCAAGGCTCAGAGGGAGAGCAAAGAGGCTCTAGAGCAGGAACGTAACTCTCGCAAGCCTCCACCCTACAAATTCATCAAAGTAATGCCACATCCTTATCTCACCCAATAACGAACAACCCAAACTTGTATCACATTATGGTTGAAGTTGTTTTTAGTGTCTTGACTCATTATGTGGGTGTTATTTCCTGTGTTAGTCCAACAAACCTGTGGGGAAAGTGCAGGTGCATGTTGCTGACTTGTCAGAAATCCCACGATGCAACTGCAGACCAACAGACGAGCATCCCTGCAGCCTCGACTCGCAGTGTCTCAACCGCATGCTGCAGTATGAGTGTCATCCACAGGTCTGCGCACATGTTTGTCATCATTTAGTTAGCTGATTTCTTGAGTGATTAAATGCCACCTCTTCTTACCTTTTTATGATGTCACTCTGCAGGTGTGTCCTGCAGGAGACAGCTGCGAGAACCAGTGTTTCTCTAAACGACTGTATGCAGAGACAGAGGTGATAAAGACAGATGGATGTGGCTGGGGCCTAAGGACAAACCAGACTCTGAGGAAGGTGGGTGTTTACATTACAAGTTCAATGACTGTAAGCCCTGTCAAAGTTTTCTTGTGAAAGATGCTTTGTCTTAAGATTACTTTAGACAAAGCAATACTTGAGCAATTTAGCCATACTTCCATAAAGTTTGGGGAGTCTGATTGAAACGAAAGAAAAATCAAATTATTTTGAAGCAGCAGAGCCTGAAATTTACTGACTTTTACTCCCTTGTATCACTAAAGCTCCAAAACCCCACATTTCCCCTGATGCAGCTTATCTTCAGTTTGTAATCCAGGCTTTAAAGTATTACTGATGATACCATGATACCATCAGTTATTTTTTCAAAAAGCAATTATACAAGTGTTTTCTTCATGGTAAAGTACATTTTAAGTGTAAAAGTTAATGGTAGGCACTTCTAAGGATGTCTGTATATCACTTCAAACATAATGGAAAAATATTTCCAACAGGGCGACTTTGTGACTGAGTATGTAGGAGAAGTTATTGACACAGAGGAGTGCCAGCAGCGAATCAAACATGCCCACGAGAATCATGTGACCAACTTCTACATGCTCACCCTCACCAAGGTAACATCAGTCACACTGTTCTGAAAAGACTCCTCTTCCAAACACACTGCCAAACCTTTCGTTTTTTAACTTCCATCTTTGGTTTTAGGATCGGGTGATCGACGCTGGCCCAAAAGGAAATTCATCTCGGTTCATGAATCACAGCTGCAGCCCCAACTGTGAAACCCAGAAGTGGACGGTCAATGGAGACGTTCGCATTGGACTCTTCACCTTGTGTGATATTGAAGCTGGTGAGTTCACAGGAGAACATCACACAAATGTTTTACACATGTTGTGTCATATATTTACACACGTGAATATTGTCCCTGATGTTCCTACAGGCACTGAGCTGACATTTAATTACAACCTGCACTGTGTGGGCAACAGGAGAACGTCATGCCACTGTGGATCAGATAACTGCTCTGGGTTCCTCGGGGTGCAGCCGACGGTGAGGAGACTACTGCTACTTCCTATCACAAACCCTGTATCCTGTCTTTAGCAGCTTTGTTTGACATTATGTCTCTTTTCCTCTTCTCTTCTTTTCCTCCAGAGTGCTGTGGTGATGGAAAAAGAGGAGAAGGCCAGGAACGCTAAACTGAAGCCCAAGAAGCGGAAGCTGCGGCCAGAGGGCAAACATGCACATGAATACTTTTGTTTCTGCTGTGGAGAGGGAGGAGAGCTGGTGATGTGTGATAGGAAGGACTGTCCGAAAGCGTACCACCTGCTGTGTCTCAACCTCACCAAGCCACCATATGGTAATGATGAGATTAAGTTTTTCTTCTTTATCAGGTTCTTATTAGCCTGCTTTCACTTTGCTGTTAGATTTTTTTTTTCTTTTAATACCACAAAGCAAATTCTCTCCTTAAACAAAACCAAAACTTTATTTATGACTAGAAGAAACTAGAAAAGTACTTGAAACATGCAGACCTCCACCAAGGCAGCTCAGCCCCTCCCCCCGCAACACTGATCCGGATCACCTCCAAAATTGAGTTACTTGTTAGTGGTCCCATTGCGGACATTTAATCAAAATGTCATCAAAATCTGTCTATAACTTTTTGAGTTATGTCTGTCTGTTATGTTGTTAACAGACAGACAACATCACCTCGTTGGCAGTGGTAATTAAGAATGTGTTATCTGTTATATATGGGTGAACAGTCCTATATCATAAATTGCACATTTGTCTTGGCTATAAACATCTTCTATTTTAAGATCCTCAACTTAAGTAAGGAAAAACTCATTACAGGAGCAAAAAACATTGAAGAAACCTCAGAAAATAGATAGCAAAATTACAGAAATACAGCATCAGCATTTGATCAGATACTGATAAAACTGATCAATCGGACCGTTTAACCTGAAGTCTTAATCTCTATAACAACATCTCATCCTGTTTGCAGGACGCTGGGAATGTCCGTGGCACGACTGCAGTATTTGCGGCTCCCCGGCCTCGTCTCTTTGTGACTTCTGCCCTCGCTCGTTCTGTCGGGAACATGAGACAGGGGCACTCATCGCCTCCTCGCTCGAGGGTCGTCCCTGTTGCTCCAGTCACAACCCTCTCAGCCCCCTGGACTCCAACCCTGGCTCGACTCAGCTGTGCCACTCTGCTCTGAGCCCCGTCAGGGTTAAAGAGGAGCCTGAGACGGAGCCGGGCCAGCCCACATCAGAGTGACGCAGCAGCTCCCTCAATACCTCATTCCCTGTAAAGTACACTCCTGTTGACCAGAGCCTCCCTGAGCTCTAGTCCACCTCTGATTTGAAGCAGTGCACTACGAAAGGGAATACAGTGTTTTTGACCAGCGTGATGGCTGCTCTGCAGAGTCGAAACACTCCAATGAACATCTTGATGCCGCTTGTGGAGAAGGCAGAGCGATTGAAGTGTTGGCAGGGGAAGTGACCAGGCATCATTGTGCACCGTTTCCCTCCTCTCTTGCCATAAACACCACTACTAACACTCTCTACAGCTCGCCTGCGCCCCTTGAAGGGCCCAGACCACCACCTCATATTTCTTTTTTAATTTTTACAGCTGTGGAAATTTTTAAGTGTTGTCACATTGTTAGTTACCGGCACTTTGAAGAACAGATGAATGAGGTGGAGTGAGGGGTAGAGAATGGGTTGAGAGGAGGTGTGAGGCTGAACCTCTTCACCTCGCTGCTCTTTTCTCAGTTTACCTGCTGTAAACTGTGGTCGGCATCCGTCTCACACACAGACACACACACCTCCACAGCCGATCATCACTGCGGCGCGATCCGTCATGGTATCTATTTCTTCTTCTCAAAGAAAAAAGAGGGGGGGGGGAATTACCGATTTTTGTGCACTTTTTTTCAGGACCACACTACATTCCAACCTTCCTTAAACATGGTTTTAATATACTTATGGGTATAGATGAATATAATTATATACGTATCTATGTTTGTTAATGTTTACAGACAGATTCTCTCACTTCATCTCAGTGAGTGGTGTATTATGTTTGTTTGTTTAGGTGTTAAGCATTACACAGACCTCCTTGTGAAAATAGTCCTATTAAGGTGAAATACTGTATAATGGTATATAGTGTAATGGTATGACATTACAGAAGTACTTGTGGTTTTCATATTGCCAGTCTCACTTGCCATTGTGTACATAATTGGCTCATAATATTGTAAAGTACTTACAGATCAGGAGGGATGGAGCCTCGCCTCCGCAGTTGTTCCTGGAGGAAGGAAACGCTTTTTTTTTAAAACAACAAGACAGATCCTTTTTATTT
>JANJYP010242909.1:0-11924 GCA_024605115.1 Rastrelliger brachysoma | reverse complement strand
TGTGCAGCTCACTCCATGCAGTTAAATGGAGTCAACACCACAGATGCTGCCCAGAGGCTGGACATGATTTAACATCTTACAGTCACTGTATACCTTTTGTTCCTCCTCTACAACCTAATGGGGAAAATGACAAATGAACTTCATTCTTGACCAGTAATGGAGCAGATGACACCAAAGTACAAGACCAGGAAATACTTGCAAATGAAAATGCTAACTGACTAACTAACTGACTATCTAACTACTGCAATGTGTCTTACCCAGGTAGATCCCATCAGCAACATCAGAGTCATTCTCAGCTGAAGAAAGGAAACATTAAGGCTCTTCAGGTTTAATTTCACTTTATACTTCAGAAGAATTAAACACAACTTTTATTAAGCACAAAAGCAGATAGCTAATAGAAACACCTTTTCTTGAGTGTGATGGGTGACAGTTGCGAACAGACCTTGTACACAAAAAATGAAAAGGGTGCCAGATTCCACTTAATATCTGTGTCCACAGAAATCAAATCATATTAAACTGCTGATGACAGGTTTACAATGGTAAAAATCTGGGCCCTCAAGAAAAAGGTTGGGGACCACTGTTCTAGATCATCTAACATGCTAGCCTGTCTTGTGTTGCAGCACTCTGTCCTGTTGTTCACCTTCTGTGACTGATCACCTAAACCTGCTTTGGTTTAAGTAAACACATTTAAATCTGCTATGCTGTAAGCTCCTGTTTTTCAGAGGTGTTATATGTAGTGAGTGAAGTGGATAAATTTAATGTACTACTTAATGTTCCCTGAACATAACAAGGCAATTTCTGATAAACTCTCTTCTATGTTGCTTTGTACAATGCAGAATTTAACAGCACAAAGAATAAAAACCTGTTCACCAGTAACTTTAGTGTATCCTAATCTGTATATTGAATTTATCAGACATTTGCATAAGTCTGAACAAACTTACCCACCAAAATAAATCTCTTCATGATCTGGGGAAAGAAGGCAGACAACAGTCATTCCCCACTGATGGATAATTCATTCCAGTCTATATAATTGGATCATATATTTATCATTGTTTTACCTGCTAAGGTGTGTTTATCATCAGCTTGTGTCAGGTCGTCCTCTGGAACAGAGTGAAAGACAGAGTGTCAGGCCTGAATACTGCACATAACACATAGTATACAAGTCAATGTACTATAGTGTACTGTAATAGCACCAGTAACATGTTTATCATTTTATTGACAATAATAGTATAATAGTAAATGAATATGGATATATTGTTTCCAAGATCTCCTATCCACACTGGACACAAAGTTATACTAAAGTGATTTTAATGTCTGAAATGGTGTGTGTGGGGGAGTCCTCAAAAGATCATAAACTACTGAAATAAAAACTTCCACATTAGATGTAATAAGTAAAATGTGTCTGTATGATTGTCATATCATCAATCACACCTACCGTTATCGGCCACGGACACTGAGGTCAGCAGGGTTAACAGAGTAGAAAGAAAAGTTGTTAAGAGTGATTCCTCTTGTTTCAATTCAAGTTCACAATTTAAAATGAAGCTTAAGAAACAGCTAGAAAATAGCAGACACAGGAGTGTAACAAAGGTTTACACTCACAGTTAATACATTCACACATAGAAGCTGTGTTCTGGATATTGGAGCAGCTCCACCATAAAAAGCAATAGTGGTGATGATGGTGATGGTGGTGGTGGTGGTGGGTGGGTTTGTGGGTGTTGGTTGCTTAAAGGAGCATTTTAAATTTTTTATTTAATTTCCTAAGGAGCATTAGATGCATAGATGGAGACCACTGTCATCTGTACATCAAAGAAAAAGCTCCAGCGATTATCTTAGTTTATCATATAGGCTGGAGACAGCTAGTCTACAGCTCCTGTCTAAGTTAAAGGAAGTAAAAGGGTTAGGGTTCTGTCACTTGAGATGATGTACATACAAACTGATTATTTAATTTAGTGAGAGTGATGAATACTTACAAGGTCTGATGCAGGTATGAACCTGTAATGGTTGACACCACCACTGTTCCCTCTGTTTACTGCAGAGAGAAAGAAAGATAATCCGGATTCCATCTTGAGAAGTCGCAGACAAGATGAGCTCCTGAAAACCAGACCCTAAGGGGCTGTTCACATGAGCACAGGGATTTCTGAATCCATGTATTTCTCTGTGTGATTTTTTGTAAATGGAGTCCAGGGTGAACTTTGTTGATAAGGATTCAGCAGTTATGTGTGGACAGGAAAACTGCAGTTATTTTCTTGTCATCATTGTTTGATGTCACTGTGTGTAACGGTAAACAGTAGGCATTAGTGTGTTGCCATGGAGACTGTGGACCATCTGACAGTGCAGATTGGCTCCAAATTGGCTAAAATGGCCATGACGTTGCTGTGGTGTCATGTGGATGGAGATATTTTTTTCACACCAGAGATGGACAGAGATGTTTTTTAACCAGAGGTCAAAAAAAGTTTGGTTTCAAAAATACCCGTGTTTGTGTGGATGGGACGGGGCCTAAGTTTAACTTCTGGATGGAGGAGATGAAACAGAAAACCTATCAACAGCAACTTAAAGATACAAAGATGGTCAAGGAAGACAAAAGAGCAAAAAAAAAACCCATCTATTTTTCCACCAACAATTTATGTCACAAACTCATTCCATCATCAGTGGGGAGTCATTAATCACCTCTTGTTAACACCTGTACACTGCACGACCAATGACACGCAACCAAGCTGAAAATCGACCTGACTCAAAAATAATTAGTACGGCTCACAATTCGGCTCTGAAATCATCCTCATCAGCCTCCACTTCATCACCCTTTTATTGTGAAGTCACTCTCATCCTGCTCAGTTCTACATGCAAGCTTCCAGTACTTTTCTAGAGGTTTCTATGGACCTCTCTCATGTGTTAGTTTGCAGCCTATTTTTTGTGTATTAAATAAATAAATTTTGTTTGGACACTTGATTTTTGCCTCTTACTTCATCCTTTTGGGACGAGCACCTTCTGAGTCATTACATACACACTGATTAACACACCTTCAGCAACAGAGGTGTGTTAATCAGTGAAATCACCTGTGGAAGTGTTTGGTTGGAAGGAAAACCTGCATACACATGGCCCTCCATGGCACATGGTTGCCTACCCCTGCTCTAGAGGGTCATCCTCTCCACATAGAATAAATGTCATTGAGTATTACAGGGAGAGATGCATCCGATGAGTTTGTAATGTAACAGATAAACATAACTATAAACATAATCAACATAAAGCTTTTGGGGAGATTTGCTTTTAGAGTTGACATTCATGTTTATGTGTATGTTCTATAAAGCTCCTGTACATGAAGAGTTTATGATTGAGAGCCTTATCCTGGAGATAGCATAAGCACTGGTATTATCCTGCAGCAGTGTCTCTGTCCAAGTGCATCACATTACATTGTCTATCAGAGGCTTCTGTTTTCTTTAATAAAACACTGTTGCATGGAAGTATTGAACCTGTTTCTGTGAAAAAGATTACATATCTCGTACTGGCTGACATATTTTATTATTAGGATTATCTTGAAAGTGAAGCATTGTTATGATGTATAACAGATGTCCATGTCTGACTTCATATAATTTTTAAAAAGTTTAATACCGATTTTAGTCTTATGGTAATAACTAAAGCCCAACCAATATATGGGTCAGCTGTATAGTGGACAACCTATATGCTGATACCGATATGTATGTGTGCAGGTTTTTATATAGGGTTGGGTTGTGTTTAATGCATATTTGATCCTTGTTAATATATTTAGGTACATGTCTTTTGTTATTGTTGTGTTTTTGTTATTTAGTTACTACTTATAGTTTAGTTATAGTTATTAATAAATTCCCACTGTAGTTTAATTTAGTGAAAAAATGTTGCTTGCTCAAACTGTTTTTTCCAGGATCCTCTACCCTATCTTTAAGTAATATATTGCTATCAGGATTTGTTTAGTCATTAATGTCAGTGGCCCCGTATCGAAAATCCAGTATCAGTCAGGCCCAAGATGGCCAGAGAGGACTGAGCTGACAGCTAATGTCCTGGATGACTTTCATTCTGGAACTATACTGAACCATTACAGAATGTCTTGAAAGATCATTTAAATACTATTATTACAACATGTCAGTGTTTGCTGGTTACAACAGGCACAATGTAAAATAACTGACATCATATCCAGGTTGAGTGAGGTGTTACCTCTTCAGCATGCCGGCAGAAGGAATGAGACCAGCGTAGGCCACTGGACAGTACAGCTTCCTGGCCTGCCACCACTGTGAATCCGACTGGTCGACTACTTCCAGCAGGTCTCCTCTGCTGAATGCCATTCCTGCATCAGGACAGGGTATGGAGGAGTCCTGCAGGGGGCAGTAGTCTACCATTGCCCTGATGTAGACCTGACAGTAAAATTGAGACAGAGAGAAATACTAATTATAAGTATTAAATACTCATAATTATTAGCAAGAAAGTGATTTGATGTGTTCACTAAAATACTGAATTAGTCCCATAATATTTTTAAGATATGTTGTCATGAAAGACTTACCTTTTGATTTTTAATCATTTTTTGTACATTTGGTTTCAATTTGGTAACGCACATCCAGGGGCGGTTCCAGACCAAAATGATCAGGGGGGCCAGTGTTTTTTCAGAGGGGCACATATAAGGACAAAACAGGACAATATTTAAGGGATAAAATGTTTTATTTTGTTTATTTAGAAACCAAAACACAACACACTGAGCATTAATACAATGAGTCTAAGTAAACATAAAATAAAGTGTGTTAAAACATTGAGTACTCTGTGTCAATCATCACAGAGTACTCAGTCCAGGGGTGGATGAATACCAGCTGGACCAGAAACTGTCTCCTGCCCCAATTAATGTGGTCTTCAGGTCTTCAGGTGTGGCTGCACTGGAGTGTCATCCATGCACTAGCTGATATCTGGAGAATGATGAATACAGTAAACATGAGAGTGTGACTTATTATTTATTTTTCTAGACAGACAAGGTATATGAATTATATTTAATTTATTAGTTCTCAGCAGTAAAACATGAATACACTAACGTAACGAAAATGAACCGTTTCCCTTACCTGGCCTCTTTGCAGTAGTCCATGCAGGGCAGCTGTTAGCTCTCACATCCAAAGTTTACAATTGGCACTGCTGGTCTTTCAGCTGCAGGTGTTTCATGAGTGTGTGTAAGACGGTCCGTTGTGCTAGTTCCAGTCTTCGAGGTTGTGCATGTCGCCATAAGAAATTAATAAATGTATCATCTGTTCAACATCGCTACAGGATGCCTCAGTGCTACAGTTAGGCACACTTTTTTTCTCCCAAACTCCCAGCAGCCACCCCGGTGGCCACGCCCTTGTCCAAGGCAATACTTCCGTTGTGGCTTTTTTATTTGCATGTTGCCTCTCGAACTGGCAGCCTGTTGCAGTAGCTCCTTAATTTCTTTTGTATATAGTGTTTTTGTTGTGTCTTTGGTAGCTTTCTTGTGTTTTTTTGTTGTTTAGTGTTTTCTATAGTGTTTCTCTTGTTTTTCGTTACATGCTGACCTTTTGAGCAGTGTGCAGATAGCTTTCTTCTACATTTGTTTCTGCGCTTTTTTAAAACTTCGCTCTGCTGTGTGCTGTGTCCTGGATGGACGCCTCCATCTTTGGAGGTCTGAACGCAATCGATGCAAGCTGCTGTTCACCNAAAACTTCGCTCTGCTGTGTGCTGTGTCCTGGATGGACGCCTGTATGTGACAAATAAATATCCTTGTAATGTTTAATGTTTAAAGCCTGAGGTTTCTTTCCATTTTTCCTTGCCAAGTGCTGCTCATGTGGACATTAAAGAGTGACAATCCACACCAGCTCTAAGTGCCTNTTTTTTTTTTTTTTTTTGAGTGTGTGTGTGTGTTTGTCCTTTGTCCTGTTTTATGCTGCTGTGATAGTTTCATTTCACTACATGTTTTACATCAGTAACTATGTATGTGACAAATAAATATCCTTGTAATGTTTAATGTTTAAAGCCTGAGGTTTCTTTCCATTTTTCCTTGCCAAGTGCTGCTCATGTGGACATTAAAGAGTGACAATCCACAGCAGCTCTAAGTGCCTTGAAATGACATTTGATGTGACTTGACACTATATATAAATAAAGACATTGATAAACAAGATAAGAGCAGGCTCTATATGTCAGATTTTATGTTTATAATTATTATAAGTCATTGTTATGAAAGGTCTGTAGACTGACAGAATCTATCATCTACAGATGTCTGGTGGGTATATCTTACCGGCTTCTGGATGCTGCTGGTCTGAGTGGAGTTTGGAATGACTTTAAACAGGATAGTTCCATGGGAATTGATCTGACAGGGTGAAAAGCAAATAAATGGCAAATTATTTTAATATTCAGATGTATAGCTACAGACACCTTTAGTCATCTCATAATTTGAGACACACCAACATGTCACAATGTAAAGAGCTGTTTTTTGTTTTTTTTTTTAAAATTGAATTAGAATGATGTATTGTGCAAAAACTTGTCAGAAATGTACTTCTGTCATCTCTGCCTTTTTTTTCTACCTGATGACTTACCAGTATCTGTATGACCTGTTCTGGCTCCAGACCCACCACTGGGTTACCATTCACCTCTACTAACAGATCACCAGGATGGAGAAGTCCTGGGGCATATGTGCATGCACACAAAGAAACACAAATATCAAGTCCTGATACTGCACATTTTGACTATGTATAAAGCATATTTTGGATCTGTGGTATTGTAGTTTCTATTTTGTGTTTTCTGCAAACAGATTTCACTGACGTGTGCACAGAATCACACAGTATTAAACTACTCACCACTGCGGTCAGCCAGTCCTCCATGAATCACCCTGGCAATGTAGATCTCTCCTGTCTCCTCCTCCCTTCTGATGGTCGCCCCCTGACAAGTAAACAGTTCCAACAAATTTAATAGCAACAATAGCAGTAATTACCAAGTTTGGTAAAGTTTTGTATAGATAGAGGACAGCATTGATGTGGAGGGGATATAAATGGGGGATAGGATGAAAAAAGAATGTTACATTTCACCTTCTAAGTGTTTTTAAAATAGTGTTTTGAATGTGTCTCACCAAGTGCCCTGGGCTCAGCTAGAGAAAGCCACAATAATACAATAATGTCCAAACTCTGTCAGGCAGTGACCAACGTCATTTTCTCTTTGACCAATGTTTGAGTCATGCCCATGTAGACATACAACCTACAATCCAAATCCACACAGCTAATGTTGCCAAGTTTGGATGCTGAGGTTTTAGTTTTTCTGTGTGAGAAGAAATGATACCAATGAAACAGGAGTGCCATAAGGGGATGCAAAGTTAGGATGATAGGTTTGTTACTTATTGGAACGGTACAGGTAGTTTACTTTTTAAAATTAACATATAATCATTAACATATTTACAACTTTCTGGAAAAAAAATCATTTAAAGCCTCTGTATTACCTCTAAGCCACCCTAATTTACATGAAATGGTTCAGTTCTGTCTCCTGTTTTCACAGCTTGATGTCAGTAGATATTGTACAGGTAGTAGATTTCGCAGGTAGAGGTGTGGTCACAGCAACTGTGCATGGTTAGCCTGGCCTATATGAGGTGGTGGGACCCAATGTGTTATCTTTTCATGAGGCCCAAAATCCCTTGTAGCACCACTACAATGAAACGAGTGCACCAGAGAATGTCTAATTTGTTGCTCAATGGAACCTTTATGTTTCCAGTAAACCAACTTTTGCAAATGATTATTATAATTATACAGAAGACACCCAAATTTACTTTGTCTTCTCACTACAGTCCCATAGATTGAGTCCACGGGTGCATTGAAACACTTGTGGCAGTGATTTAATAGGCAAATTAGGATAGATCACTTTAACTACATGTATCAATGAAACATGCATCAATAATGTATCACAAAAGAATTGTGTATAAATTACGGCAACACACAATAGAATTTTGAGGCTGTCTAAGGAGAAAATTTTCAAAGAATGGAAAAAAAAGGCAATCGAAAAAGTGAAAAGTGGTCAATTTTAGGGATACCTGGATGAAATGGGAAATGTGGATAGAGAGAACATAATTTTGCTGTACCTTTTTAAAAATTTAGCTTTCTTTCTTCTTCGAGTGATAGATCCAGTCTCTTGAAAGTGCTAGTTGTCCAAGAATTGATGTCTGCTTTTCTCATATGGTTAAAACTATGACTGTACCCCTTAAATTAATAATTGGTTTCCTCTTTGTGTATAATGTTTCATTATCTCTGTAGACTGAAAACGAATGAAGAGATATTTTAGTCAGTTTCACTTTCATTTCCAATAACAGAGCAGCCAAGGAGAGGAGACAGTTTACTTTCAGTCTACTTATTCTTTTTCTTCTTGTTTGTCAGGCAGCCTGTACTGTTACAGTCTTGTTGGACTTCCAAAAGAGCTCTAGAAACTGTCCCATTGTTGAGCCTGATCTGACCATTACTACCACTGCCACCTGCAGTCTGGGTGGCACCAGAGGCCACCACCATCTTTCTGGACCCTCCATTCACTCCTTTTGGACTTTTAGATGCTGCAAAACTGTCTGTGCAGGAACTGAGAGACGTGGACGAAGAGGAGGAGCAAGAAGAGGAGGACGGCGAGAGGTGATGTGGGTAAGGTGTGGGAGTTTTGCGGACTACTTTAGGAGAGAGCGATGAGACCCGTGGAGGAGGTGGTGGAGGAGGGTGCCGTTTTGAACCACATTGATGTGATGGCTGAGGGTGTTTGCTGGCCACAATGAGCCCCTGTAACTTATTGACCACCTCTGCCAGCAGGTTGAGTGCCTGCGCGTTCTCCTCCACGCTGTCAGTGATCATCTCCGTGGCCGCCACCATCTTCTGACCGAGGTGGCGTACGTCATGAGTGCCGTGCTCAATACTGCTGGCCAGTGTCTGAACAGTTGACCTGAGTTCTTCCACGCTGCAATGCTTGGAAAGCTCAGGGGGCTGATGGTGTTTTGGTTGTTGCCACTGTTCATTTTGAAACTGTTTTGGCTGGTTGTGGCTTCCATTGTGACATGGAGCAGTAGGGTAGTGGAGCATTGAGGGAGAATTCAGATGTTCTTGGTTTCTTTTCTGAAGTCCTGTCTGACATTCCAGCTGTCTGCCAGGAGTAGGCAGTGTGTTAACTCCCAGCTGTCGAGTGGAGCGCTGAGTGGCAGGACTAGAAGGTGCTGTGTGGACTCTGCGAGGGTTCATCCCAGGACAGATGGGGTTTCTGCCAGGTGTACGGATGTTCCTTGAGTGTCCGCCACTAGCCCCCTTTTTGTATAGAACAGGGGCGCTGGAAAGGCTGAGCCTATAAGCTGGGACTGGAGGAGGAGGGTAGGCATAGTCATCATTCTCTCCAACAGAGTCACCTTTTCCTCCACCGTGTTTGGATATCTCTGAAAATGAACCTCAACATAAGAAGGCAGAAGAAAAAAAGACAGAAAGTTGGCATATTCAGTGCCAGCAGAAAGTAAAATACATATCAGTGAAAAGAGCAGCCATGCAGGAAAGATGACATGGAGTTAAATGATGACAAGATGAAAAATGGAAGAACCGACAGTGAAGACAGTTTGACTTGATGACACAATGTATGAATGGATGAAGGAACTGGTTATCATCTTCCAAAATACTGGATGAATGAAAGGATTCGGTCAAAGGAATATGCAAATGCAGATATGCATGTAATGGATGGACAACATGATATGCATAAGGGATATATAATTAAAACCAAATAATCTAACAGTCATTACGAGACTTCAATGAAGAGTTGAGCTGTGTAGTCTAGTATGAAGGCTTTATCAACAGTTACTGCAGGGCATTTTTCACTTTCAGCAACTAGGGAGATTTCTAAGTTTTTGTAAATAACCTTCACCGTGACACCAAATGCATTTTTACTCCAACTTTGACTCATGAAACTAGTATATGAACATTTGTAATAGCTTCTTAAAAGTGTGACTAGTCTCAGAGAGAGCATTACGTGTCTCATTGCTAACATAATTGTAAAGGATATCCTCAGTTATTAAAATCCATGCTGTCTGTATTTTTTTTTAATTAATGTGTGTAATGAAATGAAAGTTAATCATCATTTAAATTGATACGAGTTTATGCACTTTAAGCTCAATGTTTGTATGAATATTGAAAGCTATTTTTGACGTTATCTATTTAGCTCGTTGTGCAGCAGTATTTGGTTATTTGTTGATTACACCCACTGGTTAGTCAATTCTGAAAAAACAGGCCCACACACATCCATGTTTTGCACACGAAAATACTGGAGGATGGATGTTAGATACTTCTTCACTACTGCTTCTTTTGTGTCTGAATGGTTCAAAGAATGACTGAATGAGAAATGATGAGTCATTGCATGAACTGATTGTCTTTGTCTCTTCCTCCTCTTACCAGTACAAGGGGTGGAGCTTAAGACAGAGTGAGCTGATTGATTGAAGTCTTTCTTCCAAAGTTCTGTGGTTTGTGGACACAAGCAGCAGTTTCCTGTTGACTCATAGCGGGGAATATAGGAATGGGACAAACCACATCCTGAAAGGGGCAAGGCTTCGCTTTCGGTTGCTCTAAGCTCCTCCCTGGACCACGCCCTTCTTGCAGGGATGAGGCGCTCTAATGTGAGACGACGGAGGCTGCTCCACCGACTACGAATCATTTGTACTCCATCTCCCACACTTCCTCTGCGACCATCTCCATTCTTAGCAAATGAGAGATAAGAAACTGGATTTTTTAAATGTTTTAAACAAGCTTAAAATTTACTTTATGATACCAATTATGTTTTGTAGGGAAACAAAATTGCTTACTGTGTATAGGTTCATTCATATTCATACTTTGACACCTAGACTAGGATTAACATCCTGAGTCTAGGCAACAAAAGCCCATTTGTTTAAAAGAATAGTTAGACATTTGGGAAAAACCGTTCATTTAATGTATTCATGTCAGTGTCAAATGTGAAGCTATTGCCAGCCGGGCTATCTCTAAAGGTAACAAAATCCAGCTGCCAGCACCTCTAAAGTTCACAAATGAACTCTTTGTCTTCATGTGTCACTGATAAACTTTCATAGGTTCACCACATTCTTGTGTATCCATTACACTATTGCATCTATGTTTATGTCATTTATCCTTGTAAATTATGCACATGATATGTAAGGTTAGTGGCACAGACATTGAATGGAGGACAGAGCTACGACACTGTTGTACCAGTGAATCAGATCAATAGCACAGTATTTAATGTTTCACAGAGGTTACATTCAGCAGCACAAATGAACGTCCCCAGCCCTCTAGTTCAGCCTCGAAGAAGAACTCTGGCCTATATCATTTTCCTGGGGGTCACCTAGTATTGGGGAAGCAAAAAACATGAATAAAAATGATCTCACCAAACCAGAGTTATACTGTGACTACCTTTGGGATAGCTATAGCCTAGATGTGTTCAGTATCAATAGTATGTGACTTCAAAGATTTCTTCATGATGTTGACAGAAAACAGTAAAGTAATGAAGATCAGACCATACCAGAGCTTGTTTCACTCCAGTGAAGCAGTTTCATCATATTGTCTTAATGTTTGTGTCAAATGAAGATTACCATGTGACTAGTGACATTCAAAGTACAGCTTAATAATATACCCTTATCGTATCTATATCTAGATATGAAAGCAATGATGTGAACGACATCAAATGTCCCCCCTAATCTATATTATTTTTTTTAATTTAGTTATTTTAGGACTTAATTTTCATTGTTCTTATATTTTGATTATTCTTAGGTAGAGGCTGCAGAATATGGAAGCTAATCATGATCAATATTTAAATGAAAATATGTTTTTCATTCTCTTACTTAATAAAAAAAAAAAGAACAATACACTTGAGATTTCATTTTCAAAATATGCCCCAGCAAATAGAAAAGACAAATACCTGTTATGTCTCGTCAAGTT
>JANJYP010242873.1:0-10335 GCA_024605115.1 Rastrelliger brachysoma | reverse complement strand
CACTTTACACACTCCTTGTGCAAATATGATGTCTGGTACACATTGGCATTGACTGTTATATGAGAATGATTGAGGGAAATTTTGTTTTAACTCATTTCCAAATACCATCACTGGGAAATTGCCTGTGACTGAAGAGGAAGTGTTTTGTGATTCATTTAAATTAAATAAATTAATATCCTCAGATAAACTCAGAGGCCTTCCTCCCCTCCATGTATACTGCTCCTCATCTGAGTCACTCTGCTTGACTAACTGCCTCTCATATCCATGTCCATTCTCAGTTGGATCATTGCTGAGTCGTCTCTTCTTCCTTCTCTTTCTTTTAAAAGAAGCAGATGGAGACCATTCTTGGCTCACAACTTTCTTTGTGCATGTTGAGTCTTGATGTAGACTATTCAGATATAGGTCTTCCTTCCGTTTGACATTTGTCACAATTTCTAGATCACATTGTGGATCAGTGTCACACTGACTTTCTGGCAAATCTTCCTTCTTAACATCAGAGGTTGTGCACATTTTCTCTTTTATGACTTTTTCTGCCTGAGCTGGTGATTCTGAGTGGGCAATCCTGTCTGCTGAATCATAAGACTGATTCTGTGATGTTTCCCCATTCGCTCTGGTTTTTGCGCAGGCTTCCTCTTGGATGAATAACTCTATTTCAGGGAGAGCTGATATGTTAGTTTTGAGCACTGAGCTACAGGCTGCAGGTTCATGTGAAAATTTGGAACCAGGCTGAACTTTCTTCATTGTGTTTATGTTGCTGATGGTGTTGACAGGCTCTGTGGTCTCTTTGCCACTCGTTGTTTTGCCCCTGGCAAACGAAGAGTTTAACTTGGTAATGTTTTCTGGCAATGAACTGCTGTTGGCTTGTTTCCCATCACTATGCAACTCCTCCTGTATTGCTTCTCTGTCTTTTCCAGCTTTTACTTGGCTTGGCTCAGGAAACTTATCAGCCTCTGTAAGACTTTTCAGCCTTTCAAAGAATATATTGACAGACTGCAGGTGTATATCCTCCTCACTGCCTGAGAGGACACTCTCCATTCCACCAACGCCGTGTTTGCTGAGGAAATGCTCCACAGGTGAGCCCTCACAGTCCGGTGGCCCATCGATGGGGCGGTCTGCCTCTGAAAGACCTGCTGTTAGGTCAACTTTTTGAGCCCTTTTAGCGAGAATAGCCCCTGTATCATCAATGTCACTCATCCCTGAGTCTTCCAAACCTGCCAGTGATGGAGGAAGCAGGTTACACTCCTCACACTCTTGAAAAAAACAGCTCCAGTCACGGTCACTGATCTCCACACTATACTCAAAGTCTTCCATTTTGTCAAAGATGGCTCAATACAACCTGCAAAGCCAATCAAAGTGCTATTATTCAAACCTAATCACTGTTAGCAGCATCATAAAATTATGCATCTTTTTTAAAAATCAAATTAATGTTTTTATATTCACAGAAGGCCAAAATAGCATTATAAATATGAGCAGTTGAACCCTAAACTCTCAGATAACTTCATCAACAGATTAATAGAGCTATTATGCAAAAGAACAAGCATGTTAGATTTTAATTTTACACAATTTTTCCAGCAATAATTTAAATATGTAAAAATAAAAAGAAAGAAAAAATAAAGCAATTCATAATTATATCTATGGTAATTTGATGTAATGTAAAATAATGTAATGTCATTTGAACCCAGCAAGTAACATAAAACTATTGAAAATTAGTTTAATAAGTAAACTATTACCACAGTTTGATAGTAAACAAGTAATGTTTTTTTTTCCTGTGCACTACTAATGGTTTATATGTGTACTTGTACCTTTATGTATTTATATTTCCTACCTGCCTTGCTTGAGTTGTGATCTTGGTCTGTAGGAGGTGAGATCTACTAGTCTATAGCCTGAGCAGCACCATGTTGTATGCCTTGTGGTGCTCGTGCATGAGCACGTAGACCGACAAACCCCATGATTTGATAAATATAGAGCAGTGCATCTAGTCACGTAATATACGCAGTGTTCTTACAGCAGCCACCTCCAACAGAGGGATAATGTTTCTGAACTTTAAATAAACTCTCCACTAGCAAATGCATTAAAAAAAGTTCCACTAGATTTATTATATTACTATTGTTTCATTTGATACATAGATGTAAACATTCATAGTGAAACTGGTCATAGTGAAATCTATGTTTGTTGTTTGGCTGTCATTTTATTTTGTACATATCATAATCTTTAACAAGATGAGTGATATTATGTTCACATGCAGCACTTACAGTGGCGTCCCTGGCAGTTGCTGTGGATTCCAGCAACAGTCAGTCCGTCCACAGAAATGGGGATCATGTGAGGTGTGTGTCAGTCAGCTGATAGCTAATTGATGTGATGTCATGGAGATGACAGTGGATCAGGATCTTTCCTGTGCAACCTTGCCAGACTCTGATGAAGAAGTAGACCATGAGGGGAAATGAACCCAGGGGTACATTATGTGAGACTAATAACTTATTTAAAGGAAATAGTTTAATAATAAGTTAAAGTACACTGAACTCAAACACACATACTGTATAAACAAAGCAAACAATCATATGTCCATGCTCCTTGTCCATTACCTCCACCAGAATAAGTGACAAGCCAAAAAGGAAAAGGAAAAAGAAAAGCAAAAAAATAAACAAATAAATAAAAAAAATAAATAAAAGGTGTAGGTTGAAGCATTTGCTTATATCACCTACTCCTCTTCAATGAGTCATTCAGTAGATCCCAATGTACATAATAAACACAAAATATACACAACAACTTCCTATATAAGTAATTCAAAAACAAAATACTGTGAAAATACACACAAAGATACACACACCTCCCCCTACACATGCTTGGCTACATATCCCCAAGCCAGTTACATATACAATAATAATTATGCTTCAGTTGTGTTAATCATTTTTTAGTTTTAAATCTATGTTCAATCTTTGTTTTTGTAAATATGCCAATTCCTTTTAATTCATTATGACTCGTTCACATTTGGAACAACCTCTGGATACGGTCTGAAAGCATCTTATTTCTAATTTATACATTAAGTTTGTAATTTTAAAGTCAGATCACTGAATTTGAGAGCATATGAATTTATCAATAATATGTTGGTTGGTTCATTGTAATCAGCTCCGTTTACAATTATTATTGTTCTTTTTGTAGTATTAAATTGGATTTGTAATTGTTTTGCATGTTTCCCCAAATCTCCACACAGTAGGTAATATATGGAGAATTTTTTTTTTGCAATATTACTATGGTCTTTGACATCTTTGGCTTTGCATAATTTATGTGAGGTTTCCATCATAGTCTCCTAAAAAAAACATGTTTCTATAAACGTTCTCTATTTCAACATTATTTATCATGAGTTATAGTTGATTATTAATGTTTTAATTTCCGAATCAAGACATTAATAATCAGTATTTAGTTTTATCAATATTTTTTGACAACCTGTTAATATCAAACTATTATTTTAAAGTTTCTTATTGTTTCCACTGTACATAGAAGATGTCGAAGATCCTTACCAAGCCATGCATTGTCATTTAAACACTCACTGAATGCATTTTTTTGCAACCTAGCAACTCAAATAATTTCCCTATGAATGCATTATTATCAGTTAAGCATAGATAGATTATTTACTAATATATTGGTTGAACTTCTAACCTCTTCATAAGGCATGCTTTACCAGAAAGCAGCCCACGTAAGTCTAATGTACAGCTAAATAATTTAAACTCAAAGTTCCACTTATTCAGAATGTGTGAGATGTTGTTGAAAGCTTCGAAAAGCTATGAAGTAGATCTGTGAGTTTAGGTTATTATAACATATAGTACGTACTATTATATTATATTATATTGTTATATAATGTTGTTATTTAACATTGTCAAAATGATGAGCCATGCCCCAAATCTAATGATTTTAAACAATTTTCTGCAAGTATTGACTGCTTGTTTTCTTTACTTGTGATCTTTTCCTGCTGTTTCTTCTTTTCACTTGATTAATTAAATCTTCAGTGGAACAGTTCTCTTACATTTTTATAGTTTAATCTTTAAATCAGTAAATTGACATTTTGGTGATTGCTGGGAACCAGTTACACTCGCAGACAGTTAAAACTAGAGCACAGATGACTAAATCAGTGCATGTTTTCTGCTTGAATATGAATTACACCATTAGGGAGGGTGGCTTATCTGAGGAGGGAATGAACTTTTGTTTACAGCTATCACAGGGGACAATGTGATTACAGTTCCATTGTTGCTGTCAAAATGTCACTGACACTAAAAGATACCAAGATAACCTATCAGTCCTGATCTCATTATCAACTGTTAAACTGTACTTAACAGATGCCTAATGTGCCTTAATTGCTGTAAAATGTATTGATTAATGACGATGGGGTCCTAATGGTAATTTAAAATGGAAACTCCTCACATAATATTTTACTGCTTTCAAACTGTTTTGTGATTTAATTATGTCAAAAGTGGTAATATATTGGTAGATGTTTCTATGATATATTTGCAGTTGTTAAACTATTGCCATTCAGACTTTAAAATATCAAATTTGGATAATTCTTGCTTTAGCCAGATATGTTCCTTGGAGTGTAACTCTACACTCTGAATTTGCATCTAACACTGTCACAGGCTGTAACTACAGCCTTTATTTGCCTAATTTTCATCACTATAGATATTTATGAGAAAACAGACCCTCTAATTAGCCAAACCACAGCCTGGGCTGTGTGCCCAAGAGGGCCCTTTCAATTCATCAGCTGTGATAAAGAGAGACAAGCCAGGGCCTGTGTGGCTACTGCACCTGGGGCAGCGGGCCGTTTTGACACGGGTGGGATTCTGTTTCCATCAACAGGATTAGGCTCTTATGAGTCAGTTCTTGGACTTAAGATTGAAATCTGTTTGGGTTGTTTCACAGCAGCTCATGCAACAGAATTTCACCCTAATTGTTTACCATGTCAGCCCGGCAATTCAGTGTCAATTAAACAAAGTCCAGTAAACAGACACATTCGNGTGTGTGTGTGTGTGTGTGTGTGTGTGTGTGTGTGTGTGTGTGTGTGTGTGTGTGTGTGTGTGTGTGTGTTTAAACAGAGAGGAGTTTGGGTATGGTCTCGTAACCAAGCAAGCCTCCTTGGTTGGTGGCATCTTTTGTGTCAAACAAGGGTGCAAAGTCCTAATTATGGCAAAGGACAGGGTAGAAAAACAGAAAAAGTAGACAAAGATTCCTGTTTTGGATCTTTGAGTGCTGTTTAGAAAGCATACTGGCTGTTAGACAGTTTCCAAATGCCACACAAGTTGGCTCTGACAAGACATCTCAACTGTCAACGAGTCAAAAACGATAGGCTTTGACAGACAATTCTCTAAGGATTTATAGGTGTAAAACAATGATGTTATGATTAAATAAGCATTACTTTATTTAAAAAGTAAAATTAACATTATTCTTGCTGAATGTAAAGCTGTAGCTCAGTTAAAATGTAGGAATTGTTTGTGACTGCCTCTTTAATTGCTTTCACCATATTCAGTATTGCATTGATAGGAGCTTAAGGAAGTGACAGAGATATTTCTTTTTTATTTCAGTATTCAAAAAATACAGAAATTGATGCTCATTCATTGTTGTATTTGAATATCACTTTTTTTTCCAAGAATGTGCACTTACAAGTCAGATTGCTCCTTTATATTTATTTTTGCAGTTGCTACCAAATTGTGGTACCTGACTGAATCAGCACACTTAGAATTAATCTAGTCCCACTGTGAAATTTAGAATGCTTGTGCCTATGCCTACTGGTTTATCCTCAGTGTGAATCACAGAGCGCCTTCAGGCATTCAGAAGGATTATGCGTCCTGACAATGGTGAGATTTGATCAGGCGTACTAACAAAGCATTATTGTCCTCACCTTAAATGTCACCCACAACACAGAAGTAACAGTGCACCAAGTTGTTTGGGGATCATGTCAAAATCCACCAAGTTGACTCTGCAGGATTTAGACTTTACCTCTGGGCAACCATGCTTGCGTTTAATGAAAAGAATTCAGGAACCCATTTTGCTTGATGACTCCCACAGGCCTTATTATTAACTGGTTGATCGTGAGGAAGTGATTCACAGAACATTGTGAAACTATCATATTGAACAAGGAGCAGCCTACAAAAAATAATTCTGCCTGCAAAGCAAATAATAATTGAAGTCACTGACTCCAGTTCTTCCAGTCAACCACATGATGGCGTTTAACAACCACCATTTGAGACAAAAACCTGATGTCATGCATGTAGTTCCACTGGTGGTATCTTAAAAGGATATTGAAAATTAATCATTACTATTACTGAGCCCATTACAAGAAAAGTCCTCCATATGTTACTTTGCAAATGTACAGAAATATAGCTACAGGTCCACCACAAGTAAAAGGGGACTCAGACAGACTCTTCGTATTACACTATTATTAGATGTATGAATTATCAGCATTAATGCATACCATGTCATAGTGGAAGTAATTTTAACAATTTTACATAAATAACACAGAAACATTTACATCATTTGTCTGTTCCAGTTCTTGTATTGCTTAATGGAGCAATAAGACTTCATTTCATTTTCAATATGGTTATAGTAATATACATCTATATGTCTGCATGACAGACTGCATGTCTGCCTGTGCATTAAATGACATATTTAAAAACTGAAATATTACTATATTCCCCAAAGATCAGTATGCTGTATATACTTCCAATATTTTTTTCTCTTGGAAACCTAGAATATCTGTTGAGAGTTATAATGTGTAGCTAGACTTAACAGCTGCACAAGTGCCTTAAATGGTGTGCAGAATCATCTATAGCAATATTCACAAAACAAGTGCAGAAAAGTCTATTGGTTACATCTCCATCACCTACTTATCCTCCACCATCAGGCATTCAACCACATTATTACACATTAGCTGGTGTCAAGATATTTTTAGACCTTTAGACAGCGGGTTGGATTCTTCTTTCAGTTTTTTGCCTGAAGGCAGTCTGACTCCTTGCACGTAAAACAATTTGGCCCATTTTTACCTCTTCTTCCCATGAAGTGAAACAACTGAAGTGATTGTAAAGCAATGTGAGTGAGACCTACACATTAGCGAAGCTGAACAGTGCTCAATTAATACAGCAGACGTGTGACTTCAGCTATGTGCCTGAGGTGTGGGGTGACCCAGCCTGACTCGGCTCTGTCTCTGGTCTCTTTCTGTCCTGACTGCATTCAGCCCTGCAGGCCTCATCAGCTGCATTAATTTGTGAAAGACAGCTGACACTGTTTACTTCATCTACTTTAAAAAACAGATTTTTCTGCCATAGTAAAAATATTGCTAATAAATCAAAGAGGTTCAGTCCCACATCAACACGATTTAATTTGTTTATTCACCTTCCGTTACCCTTACATCTCTATAAGAAACATAGGCTTGGTTCTAGTGTGTTTGCTTGAATTATCTGCTTGAATTGAATGAACAATTTTGGTTTCTTTCACATTAGAGTTTTTGTTCATCCAAACTGTTTATAACTCAATAAAACCTCTGAAATCTGCCATAATTGTTTTTGTTTCAGATTGTATATATCTGAAACAAAAAGGGCCATTTGCAGCCATGATATCATCATCTTGGCGAATAAGCTGAATAAATAATAATCCTACAAGACTTTTTCCACATATAGATGTTACAATTATTACAGCACCCAATGTTCCTACAGGGCTTTTAAACATCTCATCCAATCTAAAGAGGTGAATTCAAAGCCTCCAAATATATTCATGACTGACAGATAATGCTGCTTAAATTATCTGGTTGGATTGAATGAACAATTTTGGTTTCTTTCACCTGGCATGTTCACTCTGCTTAGAGAATATGCTCCCTTCCTTGTCTTTGCGTCTGCTTCTCTGCAGACAGACCATTGAAAAGCTGTTTACTCTGGGTTAACCGTATGGCGAGCCATGTGAGAAATCATTCTTCACTTGGCAGAGTCAGTGGGTTAATAAGTTATCTAAGGACAAAAAGCTGACAACCTCCCCACCATAAACCAAACGATGGCCTTCCTTCCTTTGGCCTGGGTCACTGGGGTTATCAGTGACAGGGTGAACAATAGGAAGTGGTAGTGGCCAATCACATCTCGACATCTCAGCACTGCCTCTACGCAGTTCTGTAGAGTACTGCTGGGAAACAGAGCTGTCTGACCACTGCTCTCCTCACAGGCAATACCCAGACTCCTGTGCTGTCACCACTTTAGCCAGTGTGTCACATAGCATGAAGCACCCCTTTGACCTCTCATTTATTAACACTGCTCACTGCCCGAGGGTGACAACAGTCCTTGTGTCATTGTCCCATAAGACTATCTGTATAAGAATGCATATATTGCCAACAGACTCCTGGAAGCGACAGCAGAATTATGACTTCCAACTATTTCCAGAAGTAGTGTACAGGGTGCTGGATGCAAAAAAATATGTCAATAAAAAGAAATAATCTGCAAACTTATCTCCCCTACAAAGAAGAAAAGTGATTTCCAGACATGCCACTGTAGAGTCTGAAATTAGACCATGTATAGTTACACATTTGAAGTACTTTTCTTGAGTGCCTCCGTTCCAATATAGAGCTACTTATAACTTTGATGTTTAAGATTTGGCATAAAATATATTAGTAGCTTAGAGAAAAATGAGCATTGTCAGAGACTAAACTACCCACTAGTAAAGTAATAAAAATGAGCATCACGTCAACCAGTAGCCAAGTTGTAAAATGCTTCTTATATGTTAATGAATGAGCAATATATATGGCAATAATACATAATGTGAAACACTATTTTCTGCATTATGAGCAGTTTTAATGTTGATACTCTGAGTACATTTGCTTATAATTCCTTTACCTTAGTAAACAACCTGAATATCTCACAAAATTGCACAGTGAATAAAACCTTGCTTGAACCCAGTTTTTTAATTTATCATTGAAAATGCAATAGTCCTATTATATAGACATTTCTGACTTCTGTCAGTGACTCTTCTGTATTCAAATATCCTTGTGAGTAATGACAATGAGTCAGATAACAGGCCAGACTCTCAGACTGAAGATGATAAAAGGAATCCAGCCATAAAATCTTTTATTACTTACACCTGTATTTTTCTTGCCGCAATAAAATATCTTATGTGAAAAGTCAATAGTCAAGAAACTAACCTTATAAAAACTCACACCAATTTGGCTGACTTCACTACTTGTCACTACAGACCAATATGTGCACATTATGGTGATGTCATAACAATTTACATAAAGTAATCACAGAAAGATATATTTATATTGTCTGAATCTTAAATTATTCTTTTTCAGGAGCCAGTTAGCATTGAAAAAGTTACTGTAGACATAAAGTAACTCAGAAGTGGCACCCTTGTAAAAGTGTTATCTGCAGATTTGGGCTGTAACATGATCATGAAGTCAGCTTTCAGGGTGTCTCCTTCCCAGTAAGGAAAAGGCGTACTACACAGGTTGCAACCTTGTCAAAACCAGTCTGTAAATCACAGCTGGGATGGGCAGCCATGCAGTATACGCCCACAGGACTGGAGACTGTTCACAGCAAACCTGAGTCAAATGCCTGTCTGCCTGTGCGGTGCCCTGGTTGCCCTCTGGATCTGAGTCAGCCGACTGGTGAAAGTGGGCGTTGTGCTGCCGAGGGCATGGGCTGTCCCCTGGGTAACCTCACTCTGAGCCTCTTAACAGCATTGTCACTGGCTAGAATGACTAAAAGTGGGTACCAGTCCCTCCCTATACAGCATAGAAACAGTCACTCCATGATCTAAAGTATCTGTGGTTTAACAGCCACATATTTCCTACTGCAGCTTGTTTGCTTTATGTTGGTGTGGATCACCCAGTGTGTTAAAATGCCTATCTCCTGAAACTACTCAAGACCGATGGTTATCAATGGCTGACACCAGAGCCTCAGCAGTGAGGTAAACTGCGGAGCTCACCTCCCCAGTTTGTGTAACTATAGCTGGTTGTTTGTGGCTCAACATTTGTTAATGATGTGTTGCTCGGAGACTGAATGGCACATTCTTTCACTGACACTTCAGATGTTTTTAACTCTTTTACCATTGAGGTCCAGAAGACTCTGGATCAAGTAGGACTGAAAGGCAACTAAATTAACACAACCAGTCTGTCAATGATGGCCTTTGCCGCCTGAGAGTGTGGAAGAATTTGCATTGAGGCCGCACCATTCACATTACAATACAGTGGGTCCCTGATAAGTGCTCGTTTGGGTCGCAGGGAGTGTAGCTCTCCAAGGAAAGAGACTCTTCACTTGTATGATGTCAGAGGCCAAATGGAGAGCTTAGGTAACAAGAAGCAAGTTGAAGCTTATT
>JANJYP010242845.1:0-11030 GCA_024605115.1 Rastrelliger brachysoma | reverse complement strand
TTTTTTTTTCTCTTGTTTGAATCATGGTGTCCTGTTTCTAATCTATACCACCACAAAAATGATTGATTTAACTCTGAATTTGTTCTGGTGAGCAACAGAGCTTGAATTACACATTACCTAACACAACACTGTTTACAAATCAGTAATCGCAACTATCACCAGTATCATTATCAAACTCAGTTTTAAGTTTTAACTCAAACATTATTTCTACTTCTAGCAGTTGTACAGCATGAAGTGTAAAAAAAATCTTTCACCCTTATAGAGCTTTGATGTTGTTCACAGCTTGTATGATAGCACAGATATGGAGCTGCAGTCCAAAGACTTTCATATCAGATGCTACTGTTTTATGACAATAAACTGCATCTGCAAAAAGATGATGCATCCGCACAGTTGACATAAATTCACACCGACATTGTTTAATCCTACATGATTACAATACAACTAAAAACAAATTGGTTTTTAAGCCTCTCAAAGTTAGCTTCTTGTCAGCTTCTTGTAGCTTCTTGTTTGTTTTGGGGATGAGGCATAAATATGTTAATATAAAATGAGATTCCTGGTGAACCTCAAGTTAGTGTTTGATTTTTATATAAAAGTACAACATTGTAAACTTTTCTGAAGTAAAACATCAACTGAGTTCTGGTCAGCCTCCCAAATGACCGCACCTTTCAACTTTACTTTTTTGGAATTCAAATACAGCTCACTGCATGGTAGTGCAGCAGACTTTTTTTAATCCATCTCTTGCTCTCTTCTGAGGAAATCGAAAGGAATCTCTGGGGGAACAAAGAGCGTGGGTGAAAGAACGACTGGTACAGCAGCCTTTACCGCTGTTGTGGCCTTACGGACCCAAGTTGTAAAGCATGCAGATGAAGCAGCAAATGACTATCAAATATTCATCAGGAGAGGGGAGGCAGTGCAGCTTGTAAAAGAAAATGAAGCAGAGGGCGCAGGAGCAGTCACTTCGTACAGTCTCTTGTCTCTTTCCCTCTGATGCTCCTTCTCTACTGCCTTCTCTTTTCCTCTGCCTATTTCACCCTCTTACACACACACCTTTTTTTGATAGAGCCTGGAGGCTGCAGACATGCAATGGGAGTTCTAAATACGAGGTCAATGAGTGTGAGAGTGTGTGTAAGAGTTATATAGTTCTAGTTGCAGATGCTGCAGGGCCAGACAGGTTGCCTTCTTCATTACTGGCTGCAGTGAGCAGAGGGCAGCATGGGGAGATCTCTGCAGTCGTCACCTTCCACTGCCATGGCAACGGCCTGCGACTCACCCCGGGCGAGCTGCATTCTGCAACGCCCATTTATAGTCTAGGGCTGACTTCTGACAAGCCCTGGAGAGTGTCAGAGCAGACCAAGATAGATGCGGTCACACAGAACAACACAAACCATGCTTTCATGTTTTTCACATGTTCTGGTTTTTAAAAGAGTAAGAGAGGCGCCTGAATGTTCTTCTGCCTGAATCTGTCCTGTCCACATGTACACTAATTCATTTCCCTGGTTAAATTTAGTCTGTTTAACTGTGTCGTTGCATGCAACATTTACAGTATATGCACTGTATGGCCAAACGTATATGGACATCCCTTTCTACATCCCTGTTTGTGCGCATTATATGTGGACTTGTTTTAAATGTTCGGTCTAGGCTTTGTTGGAATATTTTAACTGTACTGTTTTCACACCCAGCTACTGAAGGTGTGGGGCGGAGGGTCCCTGTATGCAAAGCGAGGTCTGGTGTGAAGAAACCTATCTCACCGCTTAACAGTGCCTGACCTCTCTAAGCTGTTATGTTTTCTGTGTAATTCAAGTAACCTTAGAAAGCTACTGTGGCTCAGGAGGGAAAGCTGGTTGTCTATAAATTGCAGGGCTTGTGGTTTGCTTCATGACTCCTTTTGTTCATATGTTGGAGTGTCCTTGATTGTGAAGTGATGGTAAGCAGTGCCTTGAATGGCAGCTCCATCTTGTGTGCAAATGTGTGTGAAAATGTATGAATAGGAGACAAATTGTGAAGCACTTTGTCCATTAAGTTACACTTGTGCAACATAAGTGGAATCCATTTATTAAGCTGGGTGGTGACATCAGGCTTGTGTTTGTATGCACTTTTGATAACTGTGATGGCAATTTGACCACAAGACTCTCCTCAGACAAAAAAAGGAAGAAATGCATATAAAAATGTTTTTCTTTTACTATTGTACTCTTTGGTGGAAGAGTGGTGGAAGTTTCATTAAGAGGAAGCTTCTCGTTTGCTGGAATGTCCCAACCACTTTCACACAGTTACCACATTCAAACCTGTAAGCTGTCCGGTACCATTACAACCTGACCTGCTGGCCACTGGGCAGAGTTATGGGCCTCGCTCAAGGGCACCTCAGTGGTGGTAATGAAGGAAGGTCGAGTGTTGCTTTTCACTTATTCCACACAGACCACAAAAATACCTCATTACAAATTCTTAAAATGACTTTCCTATTCCTAGTTGAAAAATCTGAAACCTACAAATCTGCAGTGTTTTAAATGTTTAAATAAATGCTTGGCACAATACTCTCTGAAAATTCCATTCTCAGTGTTTGTGTAAGGAAGGTTTCAGATTTTCACGTCACAATTTTGTAAGTTGCAAACTGTTACCAAGACTGACTTCAGATGAAGCTCAGATGGTTACTTCATCAGTCCCAATATCAATACTGATACCTTGACTTTGGATATCGACTGATAACGAGAACTGTTCCAACCATGAGTGTGTAATTAATAAGCAACATGTCTCACTGTGTGGAAGAGACTGGAATCATTTTTTTAATGTGCTATATAAGGCAACATCAGGTTTGGCTTTTCTTCACTGAATTGTCATTTATCAGAATAATCATGTCCAATACCAGATTGGCTCATCGTCACTAATTCTGGATTCAGCTTATTGGACTCATATCTGATATCAGTATCTATTTTGGTGCATCTCTACTTCAAACTTCTTCTGAGGTCATAAGTGGAGATTTTGGAGAGAGATGACAAATAATCACATATAATTTCACAAATAATTTCTTTTTATCCATACATATACACAGAAACATATTGTAACCCTCTTACACATACTACAATTGTCTTTTGTTGGTCTTAAGCTATTCTGTTCTAATTTTAGATTTAATATAGTTGCCAGGATGCTCATTCATACTCATCACTGACAGCTCTTCATCACCACCACCAACACCAGCCTCGCTTTTCTTCCTACAGGCGCTACTTTCAGCACCGGACAGCTCCTGTCGCTCCCATGCTCCACCCACCTCAGGCAGACAGGCAGTAAGAAACAACCACACACAGTAGTGGGCGACACTTCAGGTGGCCTATTAGGATTTTATTGGGAGGGACGGAACTTCAAGAACAATTTGCCCCTTTCTTCGTCATCCTACTCTTCTCACATGGATTTCTCTAAGGAGGAGTGAGAATAGGGCTGAGTGCTCGGTAATAACGTCGGTTCATATGACTGGATTGCGGATTGATGAGGAATCACTGTTTGGTTTTTTTTGATTGTGTATGAGTTAGGGAGCTTAAGGGGTATCTGGGTGGCTGTTTAATATTTTAAAAACGGAGGAAGAGAGAGAAAGTCTTCTCCCTTGCGCGTACAAAAAGATGCTCGGATCTTTCAGTGTGATCTTCACTATGAAATTCAGGACATCCTGTGGTGTGTGCACCTCAAAGTGTCTCTAATCCTGTGATAGCAGCAGAAGAAAGAGAGTGGCTTTGGTTATGTTCGCCACACTTTACCAAGTGCCCACGGTTTCTTCTCTGTGCCTGTGAAAAGGAACGATGGCTCTGCTGGTCGTTCCGCTGCTCCTGCAAACAGGACTCGTTTTGGGATCAAACTACGGATACGTGGAGTGGTCGGATAATGACAGAGATGATAAGAATCCTCCGGTCTTCAGCACCCAAAATATCAACAAGGAGCCGCCCTACCACCCGACCTTTTACTCTATACCAAGTACGGAGCGCACGGTGGTGGCGCACAAAATTGAGGAAGACTTGCCGAGGGTAGTGACAGCTTTCTTGCACACTGGCGACTCTTCTGCGTTGAGGCAGGTCAACTGTTCACGGAGGTACGAGCTGAGCAGTCTGCGGGGCGGCCTGCAAGTCGCCTCCCACTATTCCCTGCACAGCATCTTGGACACTGTAGCGCACGCCACAAACTTCTTGAATATGATCCTGCAGACCAACAGGTCCAGAGAGCAAACCCTCCGCAGGGACATCCACTGGTACCACGCGCTGGTTCAGAGCATCCTCGAGGGGGACCCCAAAATCCACAGAGCTGTGGTGACCTTCCACATGGACGCGCCGACACCGGGCCCCCAGGTATTTCTCCAGGCTACGAGAACCGAGAAGGAGGTGGTGCTCCAGGACCTGTCCAGCTCTGCGCACCGTCACCTGAGCAGCAGGACCCCGGAGTCCGAGTGGTTTAATGAGTTCAGGGACGGTAGGAGACCACATATGCACAGAAGGGTCCCGGACGCACCGGGAACCAAGAGTGAAAGTTACATTCTGGACAAAAACCAGATTAAATGGTCGGCGCCGTACCTGGAGTGTGAACATGGGGCGTTTGTGCCCTATTGGCTGCTGACCTTGTCTGCTGGCTTCTATGGACTGAAGACCAACTCTGCCCCGGATTTCAGGTGAGAGAAGGTGTGAATGTGTGAAAGACAGACACAAAGGAAAAATAAGACAAAATAAGGCAAAATATGCTATTGGAGAAAAGAGTCATCTGTGTTTGCTCTCTGTGAGCTTTTGTGGTGCTCAAAATACAACTAAGTTGTTGCACATTAGCATGATATATAATATACTCCATGTATTATGATATTCCATTATTAGACATAATACACATTTCTGTACTTGAAAAACTTTACTAGAGAGGAAAAATTAATCAACCAATGAAGTGCAGCCATTTAAACCACTTCACTAGTCAGTCACAGTTAAGGACTCTGCATTTGATTGACAATAATGTAGCCTACGACGAAGCTTAATGTAAATATGGATCTTGCTTAATTGGAGAGAAACGGATGGTGTAAAAGAAGCTTCACAGTGAGAGGTAGCTCTTTTTCATTTAATATTCTTGCCTGTCAAAGCACAGCTGTGTCTCTTTACCGCAGCCTAAAATCTAATGAGCACTGTAGGCTTTACAAAGGATCTATTCGTGTGTGTGTGTACGTGTGTGTGTGTGTGTGTGTGTGTGTGTGTGTGTGTGTGTGTGTGTGTGTGTGTGTGTGTGTGTGTGTAGTAGTAGTAGTAGTCAAGTGCATAAAAAAACCCTCCAAGTATATCATATTTCAAGGATCTAGTTCAAGGGTGTCAGAAAGATCAATTAATTCATGAATAAACAATGAAAGATGAACAACTGCAATATGAAGCCACTCAGAATTTCAGGTGCACTTAATCCTTACATTGGTCGAGCTGTATTACACAACAAGACATCCATTTCGATATCAGATAACTTCTGAATCTTCAAGAAAACCTGGTGGTGGTGGTGAGGAGAGTTGTTGTTTGATGTTGGCTATTTTGTACTTCTGTGAGAGTTTGTATTAATTTTCTGAACCAAAATTCAGTCACAGCAACACATAGGCTATAAAACCCCTTACAACCCCAGCAAAATGTTAGCTGTCTCAATTGCAACAGTGTGAATGAGGATGACATTTGATTTGGAGCTATCAAATTCCAATTGGACTTCAACTTGGCAAGCATCTACTCTGTTGATGACATGTCCCTGAGCAAAGTACTGCATCGCCACCTCCTGCTCCTCCAGGGACAGTCACTCATGGTGCTCATGACGTGACTAGAAGGTGCTCTAGACATTTGTGGGAACTGTACGGTTCCTACTGCATTGCATCCGGGTATGACAAAGATGACTGCAGAATTACCACAGCTTGCATAGTGCTCTCACTCTCACACACAATGCATTTCAATTCAAAAATGTGTAAAAGTGTGTCTCATATGCAGTTGGCACAGTTGTTTTCTGTGATGTGCTGCTCATCTCCAAAAATGACTTCTATGGCATGTTATATGGATGCTACAGGTATAAAACCATCTACATACCACAATGATTTTTTTAATAATTGAGAGAAATGGCAGTTCTGCTTGTGTCAGTTACCTTATAGTTGTCTGATAATGTAAAGTGTCAGTAAATAAATCAGTTCACAACTCACAACATCTGTTGACCGTCCAAGCTCAGGCAACAAGAAATTTCACAGTGATTTGTGAAATTTAGACAGGTTGACTCATTCCCATTTATTCCCAACCATTTCCCAGTCCCACTTGTCAATTTTGCATTTATTCAGAGGACACACTGTGTTTAGAAATACTGTTGTTGGCTGATGTTTTGGTGGTGGAAATGGTGTATATATTGCCACAGCAGTGCTTTTTTTTAAATTCTAATACAAAAAGTTAAGAGATCAGAGCCAGTTTTTTCTGATATATACTTAAACGTTTCACTCTATTTTCAGAGCTTTCAACCATATGGCAAGCATTAGTGGCTGAGTTGTAATGGAGATGCTCCACTGTTCAGATTTCATCCGTAGCACCTTCAAGATTTTTAGTACATGCTGCAAGTTAAACTCGAAAATAGCAGTTTGACAAAAATTATATATCAACAATGCCACATACTACTTTTTGCTTTTGAGTTTTCATGCTTACCTGAGGTCATAAAAATGATACAGTCGAGTTAACTTGACATGTTGATGAAAAACATGTGATACAATTGAAAGCGGGTTGTTTTGTGAAACTGCTATTGTCATGATCGAAAATATGCTGTTGTGCTGGAAGTCATGTGTCAGCAATAGTGATGATGTCTGCATAGGGAGCAAAGGGAGAAGTCAGGTGAGCAGGAGACAGATCAGAGTGTGTCATGTAGGATGATGCACTGTTTAATTGAGTAGAAAGTTTAACTGTCAGCACACAACCAGATGTATGCAGTGTTCGTCTTCACCCTACTTTTTGTAAATGTGAGTCACATTCTCCAACTTTTCTGGTGTTTCCTCCAGTCATTTCAGTCCTGTGGTGACATTTCCAAAAATAGCAACTTGGTTGGTTTTGGAGAGGAAAGCATAAGCTAGTGTAAATGATGGAGTCAGTTCCACCATCATTGCCTCCTTCCTCCTAAAAGCAACCTCTTTCTCATCTTCCTCCCCACCCCTCACTGTCCTTCCAGGCCAACTTTCAAACTCAGCCAGAGAGAGGCCATTCACATTTGTAAATTTAATTAAAATGTAAATTATAGCAGCAGATTTGAATTAGAATCATGAGATGGGGAAGGAGGGAGGAGGAGGAGCACCTTGAAGCACAGCAGGACACTGTTTATTTTACATACAGTGCTCCTCTTAAAGGTCATTACAATTATTTATGTTTATTTATGTTGGTTTTGTACCAATTTGATGTGTAAGTCATCACCACAGTAATGTTGAGGCAACACATTAACATTTAAATGACACTATGGCTAGGAAAATAAGGCACCACTGTAGTCTTCTCTGTAGGTCTGGGTTTTTTTTAGATACATTATCCAGAGTTGATAAAGCTGGTGTTGTCTGATGGAAAAAGTGAAAAAACTAAAGACAAATGAAGGACTTGAGAGGAAAAGCACCAGGAAATTGATGCATGTATGGAAGGCCATTAGGGGAAATATACACACATATATACACTCTTGGTAAATCATAAATATGAGAAACTAAGTCAACTCAATAATTTTGACCAACAACGAGTCTTCTGATTTTTTAATAATGTATACCTTTTCATGTACTTTTCCCCTTTCATAGCAGAAATTAGCTTTCATATACATGACAGAAAGGAAGCAAAGGAGAATTTATGGGAAAGGTTGCCGTAATTATCAGAAAAGCATGCTTTCTTTCTTTCTTTTTTTAATCAGAGTGACAAATCTGTTGTTCTGGATATTATTCATTCATTTAAATGCTCTGTTAATTACCTTACACATGTCCACCGATGTTTCTCAGGTCCAATATCTATTACATTTCACAGACACACACACACACACACACACACACACACACACACACACACACACACACACACACACACACACACACACACACACACACACACACACACACACACACACACACACACACACACAGTGCTCACCTTATTTCACTCACAGGTATCAAACATAAACTGTAAAGGTATCAACACATTTGCCTTTCAACCTTTATGGTTGTGTTCTTGAGGAGAGGTTGTGGTCATAGACCCCTCTCCATGCAGGCTGATGGAGGGAACTGATGTCAGAAACCACAAAGAGAGAGAGAGAGANGAGAGAGAGAGAGAGAGAGAGAGAGAGAGAGAGAGAGAGAGAGAGAGCACATGTGAATTTCAAACTTGTATGTTGGTAGAAGGTATTAATCAAAGAAGACTTAGTATGATCCACATGTGTGTTGTGCTATCTTTTAAAGAACAAATTTCAATTCAAAATCAGCATTGTGAGGACATTTCTTTGTCCTTGCAACTTCAAAAGGGATTTTGAGGGTTAAGAATTGGGGTTAGGCTTAGTTTAGGGTAAGGGGTGGGTTTATGAATTAACTTGTGATGGGTAAGGTTCCGTAAGGGGCTAAGAAATGCTGAAATGGACATAAAGGCAAATACATATGTGTGTACATGAGATAGAGTCTTCTAATGTCCAGACCACAGCAGGTTGGCTAAAATAAACATGCCTCCTCTAGCTGAAGTCCCAGGCAGTCCTCTCATTCTGTATTTCAGTCACACCACTGGACAGTATTTAACCTTATTCCCTTCACAGTGTGAATCTGTGATGGCTCACTGCTGCAGAGGCCAGCAGTCTTCATGTATTGAAGTCCAAACTGCACCAACTTCCTGCAGAGATGTTTTGTTCCACATTGAGTTTTTTTTCTCCTCACCTTTTTAGTTGGAAAACACCTCATGGCTGTGATACGCAATGCAGAAAACACACTACATCTGTAACCAAAATGATTTAAAAGGAAGCACAAAAATAGGAACAAGCCACTAGAACTATCTACACATATATTTAAAAACTTGCCAACAAATCTCCTGAAAATTATTAGAGTAAACAATAAATTGATCCCACTAAAAAGTATGTGAAGCCAAAATGAGATTGGACAATATATCAAATTAATTAAGTTGTTAAAATGTACAAAAAAAGTTATTAAACCAAGAATCTGGCCACATCGGCTGTCTTACATTAGCAGTCTTAATTTAGCATAGTAGCAGACTAATATTTGCTAATTAGCGCTAAACAAAGTACAACTGAGGTTGAAGGGAATAACATTTTGCAAGTATTGCACTGATAATTTCTCCAAAAAAAAATCAATGTCATGTTTGTACTTTAGGAAGAGTTGCAAGATTGCAAAAGTTGGTAGGATTCTTGAATGATTGTGGTTAAATTTCCTGGTCATCAGTGGAAGGAGGTAATCACTGCAGGACTTGTCGCTGCTCCACTCCTCGTACCAGCAGAGTGCTGTCTAACAGCAATATAGTGTCTGATGACTCCGTAATGTAGATGTAGTAATGGGCTGCTTATTTCCAACACCATTTTAACTATTGATATTTGCAAATCAAGAAATCCAATTGACAGAAATCTGTCGCAGAGATTTAGAACTTTTAATTCCTGCATCTGGTCCAGTCATTGTTTATTCACGAAACCTATTTCCATAGCGATACACTGAGAAATCCACCTCCTCCAAGCATAAAAACTTTTTTGCGAATTTTTGTTCGTTTTTCAAATTTCTGCAGTTTCCATCCAAATTATTTTTTCGCAATTTATCAAAATTTGCATTTTCAGAGGTGGATGGAAACACAACTATAGTTTGCCATCCTTATAGCCCAACCGCTATTGTGGCTAAAACTACATCGTCCAACTATTTTGAGTTCTTTATTTTGAGAACTGTTGACAATAAATTGATTAAGTAATGAAGGACTGACAGTACTACGTGTAACTTGTGAGACAAATGATGAGGCTGTCTGGGCTGACAGTCAAGATCAGTAGAGTCAATTTGCTGCTGTAAGAGTTAATATCTGAATAGCAGTCGTGACGCTTGTCCATCTCCTCAGTAATATCCATAACGCCCATCACAATGGGGACTTTTGTAAAAAAAAAAAACAAAACAGTACAACCGCTTAGCGTGCAGTATGAAGAGAGTAAAAACCATCCTACATCAGGATTTAAGAAAGAAGTGTGGAAAAAACTTGTTTTTAAAGGAGGAGGCTTTTGTTATATTAAAAAAAGCAAAAACCTGGAGTCATGTTTATGTTGCAGTGTGTCCCTTTTTGACCAAAACAATATAATCTTTACACTAAGTGCATCTTCAAGTGCTTCTTTAATGTCTGGTAAAAAGCAACATAACCTTGTTTTGAATGTATTTATTTTATTTCAGCCTGACTTCTGCTTTTTGTTCTCTTTATTTTTCTCCTTCCTTCTTTTTGTCATTTACCTCCTTCTCTTGATTTATTTTCCATTTCATTCGTTCCTCTTTATCATCATGACCGTGCTTCTTTCACCCTTGACCTTACTTCCCTTGAGCATCATATTCAGGTTTGCTTCCTCTTTCATTCTTTCCTTCATACTGATTTGGTCAATCCTCATTCAGCATTTTCACCTTTCCCCTCTATTTTCTTCTTTGCTTTGTCCTACTTCTACAACCTCACAACTTACATATGCCTTCTTCTTGCCTGTTCCTCTTTTCGTTCTCTCTGGCAGGGGGGTCGTCCGTGTGGATGTCAATTTGCAGGATGTAGACATTGACCAATGTTCCAGCAGTGGATGGTTTGCTGGAACTCACCGCTGTAACCTCACTAGTATGGAGGTGAGTACGCTCCTCTGTATTCCTGTGTATCATCACAGTCATCACATCATCTGAAATAACTCGCTCTGGCATGTATTCCACTATTTGGTTAAGTGATTTATAAATTCATACCACCTTCAGTCTATTCATTCTTTCCTTAAAAATACGCAATGAAATAATGACAAATCTTCATCCTGTTAGCTGTGGCCTCTTTGCTCTCTCTCTCTCTGTATGTGTGTGTGTGTGTGTGTGT